>SJYC01098863.1:0-58969 GCA_006408675.1 Madoqua kirkii | reverse complement strand
TTTTTTTTTTTTTTTTTTTGTTGGGGGGGGGGGGGTGGGGGGGGGCAGGGCGGTCTGCCGCCTTTTTGATCTAGGCTGTCCACTAAGTGCTATAGCACGAGGAAGCCTAAATAAAGCACACACACCCCAGGACACCTGCTGAGATGCCTTCTGGAGAGCATTTGGTCTGCCCAGGCCCCGGAGAACAAAGAAGGAATTGTGTAAGCACACTCATGGAAGGAGGCTCCAGAGTCACATCACTTATACAAAGGGTGGTTCCTGGGGTACTGAGGAGGCTGCCTGCCTGGGAGTGAGGAGTCCACGTCCGAGACAGATGGCTCAGATGACCAGCACCCCTTCTTCCAAGTTCAGGTGTGTCCACCAGTGAGGAAGTCGGCTCTGCCATAAAAGCCCACACCACCACCCCTCCTCAGTTGCACCAGTGACACCTCTGCAGATGAACATCTGACGCTCAAGCCTGAGGTTACAAGGACTTGGCAGTCCTGGCCCTGAGTCCTAGAAGGACACTCTTAAAAAGCAGAATTGGCCTTGGAGCACTTGCACAAGTTGGAACTGGTGTCTTCCAGTCACAGCTGAGTACATAGTCCTAGAGCATCTGGGAGTTCCATGGGGTTCTAGGAAACTCTCAAATTCGAAGTACAATTTCCAAAGCACATAGGTGATGCCAGGTTCAGATGCCAAGACTGAAAAAGTATGGAAAGAACAGGATGTTTCTGTTTCCAGATGGCCCATAAAACAATGGAATGGGGTTGATGAGGTTGGAAGGAGACACTCTCTGGCACAGAACCTTTTCTGTCTTTTCAGCACAACCCAGGATGAGGGCTTGAGAGGCCCCAAACATTGTGAAATGAGTTATTGCTCCCTTTAACTTATAGTATACTTTTATTCTTTTGAAATAACTTCTCAAATTACATGCTCAATGCCTTAAACAGAAAGAAAATATCAAAAGGCACAGATTCGTGTAACAAAAATCAGGCAAAAGCCCACTGCCTTGCCATTCCTTTTAAGATTTTAGTCTATATTTATTTTTAATATTTTTTTCGGGAACACATTAAAACAAAAAAAGGGGTTTAAGTGACACCCTCTATAATACAGGTTTTCCCCATTTAAGGGTATATCACTGACTTTTGTTCTTTTCAATATGTTGCTATACATATAGGTTCTTTAGGTATTTAAAGTAATCTATGATATGCAAGGTTTAAACGACACTCTTTGTAATACAGATTTTCCTCATTTAAGAGTGTATCACTGACTTTTGTTCTTTTCAATATGTTGCTATTCATATAGGTTCTTTAGATATTTAAAGTAATCCTATGATATGCACAGATTAGGACACCGGGACCAATTATTAAGGCAACCTGGGCAAGCAGCCACACATAATACTTACATGAAAGGGTGTGGCTATCTTGGAACAAAAGTTTATGGATACTGAAATTTCAATTTCACTTAATTTTCAGCTGTCAGAAAACATTTTGTTTTCTCTAGCTATTAAATATAGAAACCATTCTTAGCTAACAGTTATAAAACTAAGGCACTGGACCAGATTTGGTCCTTAAGTCACTGGTCTTGACTCCTGATCAAAAATACTGGTATATCTGCTTCTCTCTAAATACATCTTCCCTCATAATCCCTTTGCTGTTCTACTTTTGAACTGTAGGAACAAACCGGCCAAAGTCAGTGATATTTTCATGTTTTAACGGACAGCAAAAGATCAGAGATTTTTTTAAAGTAGCCAAATATTGGGGCGGATAAATGAAAAAATATGAGATGTGGAGACACTTAACTACAGAAACTAATGCTGGATGAACATTACATATGTGACAGGCACCACCGTGAGAGCTGAAAGTTTAATTCACATATTAGTAAGGTCAGGAGAAGTCACGCCGCAGTAACCAGCAATCTGAGAAGCTCCGTGCTTCTGATCATACACAAGGAGAGCCCCTCATGCAGCATGGCCACTGGCTGTAGCTCTGCCCCGTCGCTTCCCACCCCTGAATCGGGGCTGACGGAGCAGCTTCTACCAAGAGCACTGCCAGTCTTAAGGGAGAGGGAAAGGAGAACACAGCAAACCAGACCAGGAAGCAACATGCGTCCCTCCACTCAAAAGTCACGGGCCAAACCATATTACATGGTCATGCTTGAAATCAACAGAACAAACAGATAAATTCTTCTGGGGGTCCAGGGGAGGCAATACTTGTGAAAATACTACAGTCCACAACAAAAACTTATTCTATCTTCATAACAATCCCTTGAGACAGAAACTACTTTTCCCACATTACTGATGTAGAAACTGAGATCCAGAGAGTTGAGCTTGCTGAGGTCACGTGGCTAATATACAGAGCTGGCACATGGCCCTGGATGGTCTAACTTCAGAATTTATACTCAAATCTCTAAAAATGTGCCTTTCTGCAAATGTTAGACAGATGTAATAACTGGAAAGTCAACTACCAAAAGCTATTCATCCATATAGGTAACTACTCAGTTGACCAAAATGATAGGACCATAACCCCAATATGCCAGACATCATGACGAAGGTTATCTAAGCTGTGCCTATCAAACACTGAGGACTGTGCTGGAGAAACAGGCTCCTTGCTAGAGGTAAAGATATTTGACTCAAACAGTTAAGACTTGGAGCACCATCATTTCATAAACAAAATCACTGATAATATAATTCATATGCATTCAGAATAATTTTGTTTTAAAACAGGAAAGCCCTAACTTATACAATGAAAGAGCATTTGTTGGGGGCCAGCGTGAGGAACTCCGCCCATGGCAAAGGTCATGAGGAAAGAAGCTTGGAATATGTAAAGGCGTGATCAAGCCTCAGGAAACCCCCTGTTCCCGAGCATCTACCCCCCAAACCAGAGTACTTTACGGGGGCTCTCCCTCATAACCATTTCTCTCGGAGAAGGAGTTAACCTGCAGCCCCAGTTAATAAAAATTCCTGGGCGTGACAAGACTGTTTCAACTTACAAACTCTGAAGGTTCTCTGGTCTGCCTGATCAGGTTCCCCCCAGCCGCATGTGATTGTTTACAGCCTCCCAACTGTGAGAGGCATGGGACGCTTTAAAACTTTTTAAATACAGACTCTATTGAGAAGTTAGAAGATCATTAGTATAGTATTAGCGGGTTGATTAGGAATTATATTGGTGAAAGGTTTTTCCATTTGTCCTGTCAATAATTACTGCTAATTCCCTGCCCTGGGTGTGACAAGGCTGTCTCAGGTCAAACCTCTCTGCTGACAGACTAGCTTGTGTGACAACCTCTCAAACATAAATGGCACAGAAAGTTTGGAGTATTAGCATAGGGCTTTTCTCATTTGATTGCCGCCAGGCCTTCATATCCTTAGGCACCTGGGATGATATTAATCAATGTATTTGGAATATAGGAAAGGAAATAGAGTAGTTTTGATGTTAGCAATATTAGACTTTTTGAGTTAATGAATTTTCTCTTGTTATAGACTACTGTACTTTGTTATAAATCACTGTGTCCTTGCTATGCAAAAATGTAACCTTATCACTATCTTAAGACTAAACAGATTGTAAAGGGAACATTGGTGAAGGGTTTTCATTTGTTGGGCTGATGTCTGCTGCTAAATCTTCATATTCCTTGCCCTTATAATGAATATAACTAGCATATAGGAGAAATAAGTATTAACCTTTAAGCATATAAGAGAAATAAGTATTAACCTTTAAGACTAATCATATTAAACCTTAGGTTAAGTAAATTCCTTTCTTGACTGTAACTCACTACACCCTTACCCTATAGGAATGTAACTTTATTTGGAGGGTGGTGCCTGAAAAACATCACTCCTGGAAAAATAAGCTTTCTGGTTAACTGACCGGTATCAGAAAGGGCCATAAAATGTCAGCGGACCTCATGGTCAGAAGATGATGCAGAAACTCATAAGACTTTTGTATAATTTTATATGAAACACCTGATTGTGACAAGGGTCAGGTCTGCTGACCCCCGCGTGACTCTGTATTCATCCCTATGTATAACAAAAGGTATAAAAACAAACCTGAAAAATAAAGAAATGGGATCAGTTTCTGGAAAGACTGATTCCCCTGTGTCGTTTCTTTCTTGCTCCCCATTTTCCTGGCTGAATTCCCATCTGGTATGGGGGTACGCACCAAGCCTACTAACTCTGCCTGGGCTTCTAAGATCGGACCAAGGAGGCCTCAGTGCCTCCTCTCCTTCAGGAGAACGGGAAGACGCCTGTGGCCTACATAGGTGGTGATTAGTATCCCACTTAAACCAGTTATTCAGTCTCTTTTTCTCCACTAATTTTCCTACTATACTATCCGTTTCCAATCTCTCTCTGTAATTAAATAAGTTTTTTTCCATGATGCCTACTCTGTCCCCACCTTCGAATCACCCTGGATCTACTGGGGCTGGACCCTGGCAAGCATTGGCATATCCAAAGAAACATATAACAAATGTTTTACAAATTAAAACATTTTACAAACATTTAAACAAATATTTAAATGTCATTATTTATTGTGATGGTATTTTGGGGAACTCCTTCCATCTCTCCCTCCACCCTCCATTCCTCTTTCCCATCTTTTATTCCTTATTTTAAAAATAAACATCCTGCTCCCAAAATAGAAAAGTCATTCTTTGTAGCTCCTGCATTTTTAATATCCATTGTTTGTGGATTTCCCTCGGTAAGTTCATGGCACCTCTAGTACTATTTCCTATTATCCTTTTCCAAGTATCATGAATCCACAGTGTTCATGAGACCATGAAATAAGGACAGAAGGAGGAGGAGGACCTCTCCATGTTTCTCCTCCTGAGCAGCAGGCTCATACAGTGGGAAGCACAGGAGGGCTCATTAGTTCTCATCTGTAGAAACTCACACTCCACTGACAGCCCTGAGAAAGCAGCTCTCAATACTGTCATCAACTGAGGCACACGTAAAAATAAAAATGCTCCTAAGACAAATACTGCTATAAAAAGTCAGTGCTGATCTATAATTGGCACTTAATATTCACTGGTTAAATGAATGCTGAACAGAGCAGAATTAAATAAGTGAAGTATACACAGAATTTTTTAAAATAAGGTAAAGAAAATTATACCACCCAGACATGATAGTCATTAACATTTTGATATAAATCCTTTGTCTTTTTTCTTATATGAATGTATTATTTGAAAAAAAGAAAAACCGCTAAATAGACAACTTTTACTTATCAATATATCATATGCTTTTCCATATCATAAAACCTGTATGTAGTTAACAGTTTTAATGGATACACTGTTTCAACATGTTAATAATATTCCAGCTGTTGATAGAATGTTCTATAACCTTACTGCTATTTATTTCTAATTTTGCAATTATGAAAAAAAAAACATTTTTATGAATACCCAAGTGATACACTTCCTTTTAAAAAATTATTATTTGCTTAGTAAAAATTCCTGGAAATTTCATCACTGAGTTACAGTGCATGAATATTTTTCAGGCTTATAATATCTTGCCAGAGATTATGAACCAATGTGTATTCCCAACAGCAGTATATGCCTATCAGCCAGCATCCTTCAGCATTAAGTTTTATCACTGGCAATTCAAAAAAAAATGGAGCTTTGTTATTTAATAGGTAAAATGCTGTCTCATTTTTGTTTTACTTTCTACTGCTTATTGCTGCTGAGCTGAACTTCTAAAATCCCCATCTGCCACATGCATTCAGCTTCTCTACACTTTCTGTTCATATCCTTTGGCCCATCTGGAATGCACTTTGAAAGCAAACAGTCATCATCTGTATAAAAGAGAACAGGGTCTGTCCCCACCCTTTAATCCTTTTCCCCCACCTCATCTTCTTACTGCTGACCTACGACTAATAAGTGAACATTAATGCCAAAGAATCCATTCCCACCTAGAGAAGAAAGACCTGTCTCTTCCTCCACAGTAAGAACACAGTTACTGCTGGGCCGCTCGCCCTCTGCTGTCCTTCCCCTCAATCCTTAGCACCCAGAGTCCACAGATGCTGGTGGGATGAGGAAGCTACAAGAGCTCCGAAAGGGATGGAAATGGAATTTGTGCAAGAAGCACCCCTAAGAACCCCCCTCCAATAACAGCTTTCAGTTATAAAGAAGATTAGAGATCTGTCAAAACCAATTTCAGCATCCATCACTTCCCCTAATCTGTTTCTCAAGAGGCACGGCAACTGCTGCTGCAAGACGCTGGCACACACATGCTGAAATGCCCACTGAGCAGGATGCTGCTCAGGAAACATGACAACTGGGCATGGAGGAGGTTGCTGGCGTGAGGAGCAAAGGACCACCTTGCAACAGAGCTGGGCATTAATCCTTTGGAAACATTTCTGTTTCAGGGAAATTCGCTAGGCACAGAATGAATACTTGGACTCTGAAAAGTCACAGAAATGTAGGGGTTTCCAAGCCAACAGAATAATGAACCTGAAGTTCAACATTCAAGATTCAATTAGAGACGAGCATTTAAGGCTAGCATAAATGGGCTAGCATTTACAAAATCCATCTAGCAACACCAGCACCCCTCAAAGTAAGCATCTTCACTGTGAATGATAAACAAGAAGGAACCGTTTTTCCCTGCATGGCTGGGATAAACTGCACAAGCTTTAGGACAACTGATTCTAAATAGATTTGCCTTGAAGAGTCTACTCTTCTCTTGCATGAAAATCAACAGGCACTTTTCTTCTCTTTGGTGTGAACGTTATTAACAAAAGCCTATTTATTCTATTTGATATTTTAAATCCATAAACCTAATGCCACAAAACACTGATTAAGCATACCCTACCTTATAGGCACTGCATCATAAAGAGACAGGCAAGCCAGGCTCAGGGGCCAGCAATCACCAAGCTGCTACCGTCCCTCTGTTCTAGGTGTCACCTGCCAGCACGGTAGATGCTTGGCTGAGACTGAAATGAAAAAAAAAAAAAATCTCCCTTATATCCTCTGCACCTGGATACACAGGGAGCTGACCAAGCATCAGCCTTCAGGGAAAGCAATCAAATCTAGTGATAAAGTTAACTGCCACTGGCAGTCAGGCAGACTGGAAGGGGTTTAATTCCCAGCTCTATGCTGATGGGTTGTATGACAATGAGCAAGTTACTTATCCTCTCCTGGAGCAAATAAGTTATTAGCAAAGGCATTCAAACGAGACTGTTTGAATGGCATCTGGGATATGAAAAGGATTGAATAAATTATTATTATTACATTTCCTCAACTTTAACATAAATACTAACTGCCCATCAGCAGATGGATGGATAAAGGTGATGTCGTATACATACACAATGGAATACTACTCAGCCACGAGAAGAAGGAAATAATACCATTTGCAGCAGCCAAGACAGACCTAGAGATTATACTAAGTGAAGTAAGTCAGGAAAGATAAATATTGTATGATATCAGTTATACATGGAATCTAAACAATAGTACAAATGAACTTATTCACTAAAGAGAATCACAGACATAAAAAACAGACATTCCGTTACCAAAGGGGAAAGAGTGGGAAGGATAAATTAGGTGTATGTTTTGAACAGATACACAATACTACATATAAAGTAAATTAAACAAGGATTTACTATATGGCACAGGAAACTATATTCAATATCTATAATGGATAAGAATTGGAAAATAAAGAATGTATATATATATGTATACATATTTGTATACACATAGCAATGTAGAAGCAATGACCAAATCACTACTGTATACCTGAAACTAACACAATATTACATATCAATTTTATCTCAGTAAAGGAATAAACATTCAAACTCACGCTATCCCCTGGAGGTTCAATTGTGAAAATTAAATAAAACCTGTAAAACATTCATCATTATACCTGGTCAAGAGTAAGTAGCTATTACCAGTAGCTATTATTTTTAATTAATGAAAAGCTTCAGAATGTAAAAAGAATTATATATAGGCTGATTCTAGTCCTGAATTTACTATCATTCACTCTGTTACTTAACTTTATATTTCAACTTTCATTTGAGAATCTGGCATTTGTGAGCAAATGCCTAGGATGTCACACAGGTCACTTAAAACTATGGTATTAGTTGTTAAAATCAAAATCACATTTTAAATGAAATAAGAAAAACAAACAAACAAAAGAACTGGTATGGAAACCTACCGTATGCTGAGATGGCAACAGTAAAAGTGGTCAGCTCCCAATGAGAAGAGGTTGACACCCCTCCATACACTGATCAAACCCAGCCATCATGACAATGGTACCATGACCTTAAACTCAGCCCTGCTCCTGCTGCTAAGTCGCTTCAGTCGTGTCCGACTCTGTGCGACCCCATAGACAGCAGCCTACCAGGCTGCCCCATCCCTGGGATTCTTCAGGCAAGAACACTGGAGTAGGAGTAGAACACTTCTCCAATGCAGGAAAGTGAAAAGTGAAAGTGAAGCTGCTCAGTCTTAGTGATCCCATGGACTGCAGTCTACTAGGCTCCTCCATCCACGGAATTTTCCAGGCAAGAGTACTGGAGTGGGTTGCCATTGACAAACATTATCATGGTGGTTTCTCAACCCAATATTGTGAAGATACTCATAAGCCTGAAAGTTTTTTTCAGAGGGCAGGGGATACACATTCTGTCTAATAGTTATTGCCAAACTGCTCTAAAATGCCTGCACTAAAGAGTTTTGTATAAGGAATATGAATTTTAACTCTTGAATCATCCGCAAAATGCAAGGAGAGAGACACTAATATATCATTATTTTATAGATGAAAAAAGAAAAGCACAGTGAAGTCATAAAACTTTGTTCATATAAGCAGGAAGTAGTAATACTATAAAGCAGTAATTAGGTTCCCTACATGTGTGAATGCATCTGAGTGTGTTTGTGTGCTTTAGGTCAAGTGGAGAGAAAACAGAATGAGTTTCTGTGGTCAACAAGAAGTAGTGAACGTACAAGAAAACATATGTCACATGAACCACAGAAGCTTCTAGACCAGTGTGGTTCTCAACCTCGGCTACATATTAGTATCTGTGGAGATCTCTGAAAGATCCCTATGTCCAAGAAACAGCCTCATCTATTATATCAGACTCTGAAGGGAGGTGGGACCCAGACATCAGTATTTTTTCAACTCCCTGGGTGATTCCAGCATGCACCCAAGTTTCAGAAACACTTGAGCATGAAGGTATTTATTAATGTACCTACTATTTAATTTGGAACAACCTAAACATTCAATATCCCCCATAATATGTGGGATATTACGCAGGTCTGTAAAATGGCAACTAGTAATACTGGAAGCATATAGAAATCTTGATGATATAACATGAGGTGAAATGGTCAGGTTGATTTTGCCTCCAGCGGGCAATCAAAAGTAGAACATTGTCTTTTCCATGGGTCCTGCATGACCTCGGACTTCCAATCTAAATTCTCCAGCCTTCTGCCAATTCTACAAGTCAGTGATAATGCTTCCAAAAAGTTCTTCTGGCGTTAATTTTTATAAAATGAGATATTTATCAAATTTCCCATGAACTATTACTCTAAGAGGGTAAAAATACTCATGTGAATAAACACAGGGGAAGAAAATGGGAAAATAAATACTGCTATGGCATGTCACTATAAAACATGACATCTGAATAAGAGCACTGAAGAGAGCTTACTTAATAAATTTTAATCAAGTACATTAGGCAAATGCTTTGGTATTAACTGTTGCAGGCAAACATCATCAATGGAGGCTAAAACTGGTAAGCAAAAGTACGATGGCAAACAAAATATGCGCATTACATCAGTGTCTCCCCACAAGACAAGCAATACTTACAAAGGGAGAAATAGTAACTTTATAGCAGAGAAACCTGGGAGACAGTACCTTAAAAAAAGTAGTCAAAACTAGCACCAGCATCACTGATCCAAGACATGCTGATATCACGTACTTCCTGACAAGATGAAAAGAACGGCATGACTTCGGTGGTCTTCCAGTCAAAAAAAGCATTCCCCAGTCAAATCATGCAAGAATATCAAACAAATCCAAAGCGAGGAACACGCAAATAAATGATCAGTTCTGGTCAACTATGTCAAAGTTATGAAATAAAAAGGAACTGCCACAGATTACAGTTATAGACAAGAAGAAGACATGAAAACCAAATGCAACGTGAGATCCTGGAAAAGCTCCAGGAGCAGGAAACGAAGACATTAATGGGAAAGCTGGTGAATTATGAATAAGGTCTGTGGTTGAGTTAATGACATTGTGTCAATGTTAATTTCCTGGTTATGATGATCGTACAATAATTTTTTTAAAGATATTAGCCTTAGGGAAAACTGGCAGAAGGGTACCTGGGGACTCTCTGTACTAATTCTGTAACTCTCTATAATTTTAGATAATTTCAAAAGAAAGTTTTCAAGTATTAGTGAAGTTAAATTATTTAAAAATAAACATTAATATGACTGTTGATATATTCTTCCCTCCCTCATTCAACTGTCATGTACCTGTACTTAGAGGATTAAAGAATGGAGTCAAGAAGACTTAGGAAGATCACTAAGACCCTGTGGGTAGAGGAGGTGAATTTAGCCTTGAACCTAGGCACTTTAGTTCTTAATCCCTCCCTGGTGGGCATATAGAGAAATATAAGGATGCAGGCAGGGTGTCTGCCTACAGTTCCAGTGGGTGGAACTCACTCCTTGATGTTTCTACCACTAGCTTTTGTGACTCCAGGGAGAGCCACTGCTACCTTCTGCCTCCCCAAAATACCCACCAAGATCAGCAGAAATAAGTAACTAAAGACATGGCCTGATAATATTCCAACTGCAAGCAAGATGTGAATGAAGTGTGGCACCAATGGTCATGATATCCATTTCTGAAAACAGAACACTACACTCTGCCCAAAATGTATCCCCTACCTCTTTCCCTTATATTATCTCTGAGCAAAGTCTGGGAGGCAGGAGTTGGTTCTTTGGGACATGAGTCCACCTTCTCCCCAGGATTGGCAGCCTCCTCAATAAAGCCATCTTTCCTTCTACTCCCTTCACTACCCCCAAAAGAGAAATGTAAGCATTTAACAACTGAGAGTGACTTATGGGCAGGCAATTATGGAGTAGTCAAAATATCTCTGGGTTTTGAGTCAAAGGCATGGACACAAATGCCCAAGCATTGAGCCTAATACAGTATAACTTTATGATCTTGAATCAATGATCTGTAAAAATGGAGACAGACTTTTTAATTGCACATAATTTGGGGGAGGATAAAGTGAACAGGAGTGCCTGAAAGCATGTAGTAAACAGTAAAGCCCTGTTATTAAATGGTTATTAAAATTACCAAGAGTAACAACAGTTTCTACCTAACCAAGGTAATTCTGCCATTTCCACTCCCAAACTACAACCACAGCATCCTAGCATTTAATGGTACTCATCCCATATGGAAGTAAATCTGTCTTGCCTTCTGCATGAACTTGGAGCCTGGGGCCACCAGTCTTCATGTGTGGTCAGTATTAAGCAACCATCTGTCCTGAGTTAATGTAACTCCTCCTCAGTTTTAGCAATGAACACAGGCGGCACTGGTGAGAGCACAAATAGATACAATATGAAGAAAGACTTTCCCCTTTTGTTTATTACTTCAGAGGGTGGCATTCACCTCCTAGCTGTTTACTCATCTAAACTGTGTGATAAAATGTCTTTTGAACACTTTTTACAGGCAATTAGATGCAATCAGTTCTCTTCTTGCTTAATTCTCCTCAGCAAACAAGACACTAAAAAACCAATAAGAAGCTGGGCTTCATTTCAATTTTTTTTTTCCTGCTGCACATATATTCCCTGAAGTCACTCTACTCTACTCCTTCCTCCATAAAAAGCCCTAACAATTGCTATACTCATTATCTCTGATGGAGGTCATTTTTCTCACTGCTCATTAGTGTGAGAATATGAGATGGACAGGAAGCTATGTGGTGGGCATTTGGGTTTTAGCCTCCTCCAGATCCTTCTGGTACCAGCATCTAGATTTTCTTCTGGGGAACCCCCTCCTTCCTCTGCTCTCAGTTTATGAGGGTTGAATAGGTTGGGCAACTCCAGTCCCATTACAAAGAAGCCGGGACTGGCCAGTTGGCATAGCCCATCATCTTGACCGAAGTTCACAGATGGGCATATGTGCCCAAGTGCAAGGACAGACAATCACGTGACTTTTGCAGGAAGGAGTGGAAAAAGAGAGCTCCCTTTCCCTCAGGGTACTGTGTATGACAAAATGTAAGGCTTTTTTGTATCACTCACTTTAAGTTAGGTTTCTGTTCACTGTAGCCCAGAGTGATGTAATTTCCAGAAAGCACCTAAATAAACACTGAACTCTTCCCTTTGTGAACCAAGATGCTGCCAGCATGGGTCCACAGTTTTTCAGGGGACAGGGATGGTTGCCCAGGATCAGCCACAACAATCTTAGCCACCTTCCCTTGCAGTCATGGGAGGGATCATTTACAAATCAACCTGCAGGTGTCAAGAGCCATCTGCAACAAGGGAATGGAGATTTTCTGTGTAGAGCGAGCACATAGTACACACAGCCCCCAAACAACCAGTTCAGTCTCATTTTCTACCTTCTGCTTCCCACGTCTGACATTTTAGGCACAAAGACCATCATTTCCTTCCTTAGTTCACAGCACATGGCTTCAGGCTGCCACACTAACGCACTTGGGCCTGTCCTAACAGAGAAGAACAAATCTGACTCCATGTTATATCTATTTCTTGAATGTTAACCTTTGTATGCTATTGTTTTTGCTTCAAGTTAAGAATGTTGCCAATAGCCTGAAATACAGGGCAGCCCATTCTCAGGGCTCTCACTTGAAAGTTAAGAGTGTAACACTTCTCCATTTATGTAGAAATAAAAAGTGACAGAACTGAGAATAACATTTGTCTTACTGGAGGTTTATAGGAATATGGTGACCAGACCTACTTATACAGCTGCAAGAACAAGGGACTGCTACACCAAGAAGTCTGCAACTACCTTGCCTTTAAAAATGCTTTGCTGAAACCCTTCATGGGGCTCGGGGCTTGGGGGCCACCAGTCGTCAGTCTCCTTGCATGGCCCTGCAATAAACCTTTCTCTGTTCCAAACTCAGACATTTTGGTTTGTCTGTCCTCACTGTGCGTCAAGCACATGAACTTCTGTTCAGTAAAACTCTAGGACCCAGCGCAGAGACCTCCTCTTTGAGGTTTCCCATGACCTTCCCAGGCAGCATCTGGGGCTCTAATCATGGATGCCCACAGTTGGGACATGTTGCAGCAGTAGGTACAGGAGACCACGTGATTTACATTGATGTACATGTTTTCAGCCTTTCTCCATCCATGTATGCAGGTTTTGGCTTTGTCAACCTGACTTCCCATGTCTACCTTAAACCCTCCCTGCTCCCCATCTGAGGTCTCTGGTTTGAAGACACAGGACAGTTTGCATTATTGATTCAGGAGACTACTTTAAGCCTTTATGAAGCTGAACTGAGAGAAAGTAGGGGTGGGTAGGAAAGGAGAAACCGAAGAGATGTGTGGAGGAGGGGGCCAGGGAGGAGAGTGTTTTCCAAAGAATTCCTAGGGAAGTTTGCAAGAAAGATGAAGAGCAACTAACTGCATGAGGGAAGCGGATGGGTGGGGAAAATAGTTTTTTTAAAGACTGTTTTCAAGTATCTTTCCATGATGTTTGAAAAAAGCAAGGAAAGAATGAATGGTTTTATGAAATTATCTTTAGTTGTCAACAGGTTATTTCTTCGATGACAATACCTCTCCTAAACACATGGGTCTCTGCAGGCCCATGCACACACCCACATACATACACATTCACAGAGAATTGTACACACTCCATTTCAGATCCACTTCTCTCCATATATTGTAATTTCACAAAAATCAGGGAGTACTTCTTAGACTCTTACAACATAGTTCTTAGTGCTCAGCACAGGGCATCTCCATACACATTCTTTTTGTGGTAATATTTCATCTGTCCCTTGCCACCGTACTCTGAGTGGAAGGACTTTATACTGAAGGAATAAGGACTGCCCCCTTAAAGAGAATAAGGACCTGGAAAAACGAGCCAGTCAACAGTGAAAACTAACATGGAAGGACAAACAAGACTCCATATTTAATCTATTCTTGTAGCTTTAATTTTTGAGCTCCATTGCAAATATTTAGTCATGCTTTTGTAGAATGATCTCTATAGCCTGAAATATATGGGGTAGCCCATTCTTAAGGCCCCGATCTTTGAAATATAACACATCCGTTCATATAGAGATTAAAAGTTACAGAACAGAGTGTAACATTTGTCTTGGAGGTTTATAGGAATATGATGACCAGACCTACTTGGACAGTGCAAGGAACAAAAGATTTTGGCACCAACAAGTTTATAATAACCAACCATAACCCTTTCCTTTTTTGTATAAAAGAAGCCTGAATTCAAACTTGGTTAAGATGGTGCTTTGGGATACCAGTCCACCATTTTCTTGGTCTGCTAGCTTTTCTAATGAAGTCACTATTTTCTGCCCCCAACAACTCAATTTATTGGCCTGTGATACAGCATGCAGGAAGACTTTGGACTAGGTAATATGCCTACAGTTCACCATCAACTTTCTACTAAATCATACGGTGATCTCCTACAAATATTCTAGAATCTAGGCAGAACTAAATACCAACTGTGAACCATGACTGAGTCTTCAGACAAGACTTTCTCAGGCACCACACTTGGGCAATCTTTCATAGGTTAACCGTGGACATGGCCAACAGTTGTTTTATTTCTCTGTTTCAGAATAGAACTTTGTACCAATTTTCAAGTTAGGGTAGGTTCTCTTTGTTTCTCCCTTCAGGCAGCAAGACTGCAAGAACACTGTGTGTTCCGACTAATAGTAGTCCCAAAGCCTGACACAATTCCTGGCACATAGCGTGTGTTCAATAGACTGGATCATTCCAATGTGAATTTAAGTGCCAGTATGTCCTGTTCAAGAAGTCTCCACTCTTCTAAAGGTTTTCCCAATAAATGTTTCCCTAGATGACTTTTCTCCCCATTCTCATAAGCCACGGCAAAAAGTGAATAGGAGAAAGAGCCACTAGCTTCCTCAATGCAAAGATGCAAGATGACAAAATATGAAGAGAACCAGAGCTCAGCTGAGGACTGACTGTCATTTTCATATGGATTCCAGCCAACCCTTAATAAAAGTCAGACCTGCAGCTGACCATCACTGGTGTGTCTTCTTTCAAAACACACACTCAGACTGAAGACCAAGGAAGCATGGTTGGGTTTCAGAGAGCCTCAGGCACACAGGGACAGTCATTCCCCATGTTTCAGTTGGGTCCTTCACTGCACAAGAAGTGGCCAGTGGACTGGCCTGCCTCCCACCTCCCTTTTTCAGACTACCATCCAAAGCCAGACTACATGACCTACCTACCCACCCATAGTGTCCTGGAGCTGACACCCTCAGTGTGCATGGAGCAGATCCAGAACTCTCAGGATTTCTGCCTAATTCCCTTCCACCATAACACATGCCATACCAACCAGATCCAACAAGGCAGCCCAACATACAGGTAAGAGTGGCACAACTGTGAATGACAGGACAGAATATGATTTCTATAGTGACACCAACTTAGAAAATGAAAGCAACTGAAATACTTCAATTTACCTTATGCATCATTCAGGGGTCTCTAGAGAAGCAGAATCAGTAACATATCTTCTATGCCTGTATCTGTCTACAGAGAGAGACGTATTTTAAGGAACTGGCTCATACAATGTGGGGGCTGGCAAGTCTGAAATACTTAGGGCAGGCTGACAATTCGGCTAAGAGTCATTGCTGTCTTGAGTCTGAAATCTGTAGGGCAAGCCAGCAGCCTGGGTGCTTGAGGGGGGTTTCTGTGTGGCACCCTGGAGGCAGAAATTTTTCTTTCTCATGGGAACTCAATTCGTTCTCTTCAGGCCTTCAGGCACACGATAATCGGATAAGGCCCAGGCACACAATACAGGCCACTGGCTTAGATGGTCAAGAATCCACCTGCAATGCAGGAGACCCAGGTTCAATCCCTGTGTCAGGAAGATCCCCTGGAGAAGGGGATGGTAACCCACTGCAGTATTATTGCCTGGAGAATACCCTGTTGCAAAGCGTTGGACATGACTGAGTGACTAACACACACATACACACACAATATACAGAGTAATCTGCTTTAAAGTCAAGCGATTGTAAACCTCAATCATGTCTAAAAAATATCTTCAGGGCACATCTAGACTAACTAGTCTTTGACCAAACAAGTAGGTACCATAACCTAGTAGAACAGAACCAAAACATTGAAGTTAATCATTACATCTTAATTCAACATGTATAATTTAGTGGCTTTTCATTTACTTTGGGACTATGGGGACTCTTCCACTTTTTAAGTGTTTGGAGCATATCATAAAATTCATACATTTAAAATATATAAATCAGTGATTTTTAGTAAGTTTAGCAAGTCGTGTGACTACTACCATAATCCAGCTTTGGAAGATGGTCATCATTCCATTAAGATCACTTATCTATGGGGGTCCTTTTGAATGTCTGCTAACTCTAGCCAGAACAAACAGGTTCTACAGGTTGTTTATGCCCAACATCCAAGAACTTACCACTCACTGGAAATATTTTTAATAACGACTGGCATATATGCACACTGTGGGGTAGAATTCCAGGGGTCAAATATTCCCGTTAGTTAGCTTTAGGTGGAGGCCTCTCACGTAAATAATCTCCAGTCTGTTCCTCTCATTCCTACTGTTTGACCACTGCAGTGTCTAAAACCCCATGACCTGGAAAAATAGATGCTTCTTACTTTAAAAACTGCATCCTCCTTCTAACACATCTCTCTGTTGTGCAACCATTCTCCATCCCTAAGTCAGAAAAAAGCTTCTAAACTGCAAATTAGCCACCCTTAGAGCCCAAGCTCCAGGAGATAGTGAAGGACAGGGAAGCCCGGTGTGCTGTAGTTCATGGTGTCACAAATGGTCAGACATGACTTAGCAACAGCAAAAGAGTCCTTCCAAGGTTTGCCTCATCATATCTGGTATTAAATCCAGAGGCTGGTCCTAAGATTCTCAGTAATTCACATCCGGCTCTCTCTGCTATGGCACTTGGCTGTTTTTCTGGCTCTGCTCTGGGTGCCCTGCCTGGTACATCTCACTTTATAAGCCCAAACTGCTCACCCTCCCTGCTCTTCATATGGCTAATGCTATGGAAGCACGTGATGCTGAGGTGGGGTTAGGTAGGTGCAGCTTCCCTCTGTCCTAGACATTTAGCATGTTTCTCTTATTAAATGTACCATGTCAAAATTTAACACCAAGCTTCCATCTCTCTCTACCCAACTGCATTGCTCCTTGGAAGCTGCAGGCAGTCAGCCAGCCAGCCAACCAGCAGTTACTAATCCAGGAAACAGAGAGTCAGGCTAAAAGCTTAATCACAGCAACTATATTCTTTGCAGGTCTGAATGTCTGTGGCCATGGAATTTTTCTGAAATATCCTTTTTAGTAAGGAGCAGATACCATTCTAGGAATTATCCTAAAGAAACAACTGGCCGAGTTTACAAAGACCTGTGTACAAACACATCCAGACCTATACTTTGGAATCATGAAAGAAAGCACTGAAGCAACCTTATTCTTTCATCTGAGGGAGAAGGACCAGCAGGTGTCCAGTTATAGGATTTGGTGAAATAAATTAGGATACCCACGATACATAGAAAAGTATGCTGTTTTTAAAATGACTGCAGATACATACTGATATAGTAAGTTAGTTTTCTGCTTGTTGAAAAAGTGGCAAAATATAACCTATTTAATATAGAGGTACATATCATGTGATATAGGAAAAGTGGCCAATAATAACAACACACAGAGGCACACGCTGTGGCAGAAACCCTATATAGAGATTTCTGTGCGGTGCTTCTTCCAGATGCTGGCACACAGTCAGCCCTCAAATAAATCTGTACTTTCTAAACATAAATAGATTTAAAGAAATAGAGAGCCCTGCTGGGCTGGGGAATGGGTGGGAGAATGGGTGGCAGCTGCCAAAATGCCCACTTTTCTGTGCAATTCCAAATAGCACCAAGGTTCTGTTCTGGAGGTTTCTGGAGCACTGCAGGTGAGCCTGTGCTCTGACAAGCACATTTGCTCAGAAGCCATCATGTCCTTACTCCCCCTCCCTGCACGAAGATTTTGTTTTTCATGAAACTGCCCCATAAACAGGATGTCCAGCAGGTCCAAGACCCTGTGAGGCTATGTACCACGAGATGCTCATTCCTACCGGCTGGGGATGGAGACAGGGAAAAGGAGGGATGCTGGAGCAAGGAGAGTCTGAAAAAGAGATAAATCAACTGGGTCCTTCAAGAGTCAGTGCTGCCCTCTGTCCTGTGCTAGCAGTGGAGGGGCCTGGAGTCTGGTGTAAGGGCTACCAGAGTCTATTTTTTTCATGTCAAAATAATGAAACTATATTCATCTTCTCGTATTCCTTCACTTACTTTGATTATCCAAGTTATAGTAGGTGGTCTGCAATGGTTATCTCTCTTATCAAAGCCATATCTTTGCCTTATTTTTCCTTCATGGTATTTATTATAATAAGCAGTAATAAGTATATATAATTATGAGTTTACTTTATTCCTGCCTCCAATTATCCAAAGGACCTAGAGACAGAACAGCATGTATCCACTGAGATGCTTATCCTAGGAAGGATGCTCTTTTTCCCTAAATGATTGTGGCATTCAAGGCACAAAATTTGCCATTATAATCCTTCCAATTGATCCCTTGACACATCCACTAAGCGGTCAAGAAGAAGGTAACACAGTCCATCTATTTGTCTGCATTCTGCCAAAGGAAAAACATGGTTTCTTATATCCTGTTGTGAAAACTAAATCCTCTGATGGCCTTTAAACCAATTCCAGTTTCCAGCAACATTAGTTGTCATTCTTTCTGCCTTCTTTCTGATGACGACAAATTGGATCCAGGGGCTGCTGGGAAAGAGGTAACACCGAAATTCAGAATGCAAGGTTTTTAAAATTTTACAGTAACCTTTCTAGCATAGGCTCATTCTAGAACTTCATGCCCCACTACTTAAAAACCCTGTACCTGAACTCCAAGTTGTACACTACAATTCCACAGGTATTTAAGGAGTACCTACTGTGTAGCAGGCAACGATCTCAGAGAAGGCAGAAAGGATCCTTCCTTTATGAAGCTCCCATTCTAGCCGGGGTAACAGACAAGAGACAAGGAGACGAATGAAGAAGACAATTCCAGGGGGAGGCAAGTACAAAAAAGGAAACACAGTGAGGTAACAGAGAATCAGAAGTGGGGGAGGAGACATTAAGGAGAGACCTGAAGGTTAACAAGGAGTGACCACGTGAAGTGCTGGGAGAAGGGCAGGCTGGACAGGGGGACCAGCAAGCACAAAGGCTCTGAGGTGGGATCAAAGCTGGTGTCTTCAAGAAACGAAGAGGCCAGTGCGGCAAGTAAATGCAACTATACCAGATATCAGAGAACATTTTGGATGTACCCTGAGAGCTGAATTTTCCACTGCCTCTGAAAATGAGGAAAACAACAAAAATAACAATAACGGCAGGTGAGTTCACTGTATGTCAAGCATCATGCAAAGAACTTGGCATGCGCTATTTCATTTGACCGACAAAAGTCCTCTAAGGTAGGTGTCACCATGCCCACTTTTCAGATAAAGCAACCTAAACCTGGAAGGGGTAAGAACTCATAATTTTCACACAGCTATTAAGTGGTGGTTGAGCTGGGATTAGGAGCCAATGGTCTGAGTCCTGGCTCCTTCTCTCCCCTCCTGAGCTTCACCCTAAATAATAACTTCTCCCTGGATGCAGACAGAGGCTAGCTTAGGTCTTGCAATAATGGTGGCTTGGCTTCACCCCATCCATAATCTGGGCAAAAATCAAAACAGTTTAGATCCACAAGGCAAAAAGACAAAAGCCATTAGTTCTGATTCTCTAGCAGCTCTGCACAAGATTCTGCTCACCACCCACGGACTCTTTCATTAACAGCTAAAATAAGTCTCAGATGAAAACTGTTGCCATAGGTGAAGCTTACTTTAACATATGGCTGCTCCAACCAGAGAATAACATGTGAAAAAAGCATTTTTAAAATCTCAATTTACTTGTACAATGGTTTTGTAAAAAAACCAAACCAAACAACAACATTGATCGTGTTTCTGGACTGCTGTGCATTCCACATGCTGAGGTATGGAAACATGTCCAGGGGTCATTTGCTAAACTGATAACAAATGCACTCAGCCCCCATGGAGTTTGGCTTTCGATGTTTGGTTTGATGGAATTTGCAAAAACATAAAGAGGTAAGCTGTGGTTTTGTCAACTTGGTTAAGGGCGATGCGTTTCTAACTTGAAAGCTAGCTGCGATGTTTCAGCGGGTGGAGGCAGCTACTCAGATACCCTCAAATGGCAGGCTTTATCCCTCGTTTTCGGTGGGGGGCATACTCTTCAAGTAAAGCTCTCTGCTGGAGCAGGTGAGGCAGCAGGGGCAGAGACAAAGCAACAAAGAAGTGATCCAACTGCAGCAGGGTGGAGGGTGGGGAGACTCAGAGCTTCCTCTCAGCTATGACTGAACGTGGCCAGCAACGATCGCCTGCCTGATAAGTACTCGGCTTGCATCAGGCAGTGTCAAGTGTTGGGTGCTTTCCGGTGACACGCGTGTGCGGGCACTCAGAACCTCTGTTCTAGTCCAGAGATGACTAGGCCAGTTGAGCTCAAGGACATCCACCAGCCACAATTCCCAAATGGTCCTGGTGTGTTCCCCTGTGAGGATGCCTGCCTACCTCCAGGCCGCCACCAGCCACCAGAGCAATTTGTACCTTTATGCACATACAGCTTATTCTAGTCAACATTGTTTAAGCTTATTAATTTATTTTAGTAAGTTTATTCTAACAGGAAACTTTATATTTCCATAGGAAAACCAATACATATCGCTGGAATGTAAGCTAATCATTAAAAAATAAATAAATAAAACCTGAAATGTCCAGAATGGACAAAGCCTTAGAGCTAAGAGATAAGTGTTTGTCAGGGATGGAAGTGAAGGGAAATTTAGGGGATCAGGGCAAAGGAGTAATTGATTTCCTTTTGAAGTAATACAAACATCTAAAAACTGACGGTGATAATGGATGCCCAACTCCTGTGAATATACTAAAAGCCATTGCATTACACACTTAAAACAGGTGAAATGTGTGGGATTCAATGATCTGAATAAAGATGCTTTTTAAATGCCAATATAAAATCCACACTTTCAACAACAAGAAGTAAAAAGAAAGTGATACACTAGTTATAAAATATCATCAATGTCAAATACTATTAAAAATTCTACTGGACCTGTAATCTCCTGGCTGAAGGGAGAAGGTTGGTGACCAGAGCAGAGTAAGCCTCAGGGAATAACACCAGTGAGACAGCCGTCTGGGGCCTAAATGGTCATAAGATCCTGGATTTTACTGTCCATGTGAAGGGAAGCCATGAGAAGGCTCTGCGGAGAGCAGGAGGTGGGGTTTCAGAAGGCCACCTGCCTGCAGTGAGAATGCACTCTAAGAGACAGGGAAGAAATCTGGGAGCCCAGGGAATAGCCCTCTGGAGGCAAGACAGCGAAAGATGGTAGCAAAGGGGGCAGCCAGAGAGGCGCAAGAGTGATGCTCTCAAGACAGAGCTGAGCAAACATGCCAACAGTTGACGGCAGGTGTGAGAGAAAGAACAAAGATTTCTAGGTTTCTGCCCGAAACAGGGAAAAACAGACATATAACTGTTCAGAACAAGGGCTGGCACTGAGAAAGTACTCAACAAATATTGACCACCCAGCAATGCATCAATATTGTGATCACCAGCATTTCCAGCTTCCACCATCCTTGCTGCCATGACCGTTACAACTACAATCACCAGCACCAGCAAGAATAGGGGTCACAAGGCAGGAACAGCAGAGACCACCACACAAGAACAAGTACAGGTCAGAGAAATCCCCACCCAAATCAAGATATCTCTTCCGGACAAAGGGAACACTTACCTGTCCTGGGATGCTACCCAAGTTGTAGGGCTTAATTCATTTCCACCATGCTCTCCCCCTGCCATCTCCCACACATATTTGTATAATCTTCTCATGTTTACAGCTTCTTCTGGGAGTCCTGCCTTTACTCTCAGGCTTTCTCCTGGCCCCATCATAGTCCAGGCACACCACTCTCTACCCCCATGCCAAATGCCCTGATGTATCTTCCAAAACTCCTGACATGTGCTTATGGGACACTCTCTTCTCAAATTAGTATTACGATGTCTACAAAATGCAAGCAATGTGCTCAACACCAGTACTGACCTACAGCTGGTATATTCTATAAATGGAATCTCAAAAAAAAAAAAAAAAAGAAAGAAAGAAAAAAGAGGCATTAATTGCATTTGTAAATTTCTAATCCCTAAGTAACCTTATGTCCAAAATATATCCAAGACTCTTGGTCTTCAGTGCCACTTAGCTTTCTATCAGCTGATCTCTGAGAGAACACCTCTCTAGGGTCAAAGAAAAGTACCTCCACTCAGATACACAGGTGCATGAAGGTCAGTAAACAGATGGGACAAGCTCAAGGAGAGAGAAGCAGGCACAAAGAAGCCTCCCCACTCTCTGGGTGAGCCCTGATGGTACCCAAATTTGTAAAGGGAAAACAACTACTTCCCATCCTAGCAAAATCCACATGCATGTGAAACAGACTTCAGCTCTTAGAAACTCATGGTTTAGCATTTCCTTTCCAAATACCGCAATGTTATATAATATGACTGATCTCTGAATCTTAACAGAAAAGCCTAGAACAGGAGAATTCCAGAGCTGGGGTCCACCTTTCTATTTGCAAACACGAAAGAGCATGTCTGCTTCATGGTAGGAGAGGTTAGGAGCATCTTTCTTTGAAGTTTACTTTTCAAAACACCGATGTGTTCCTGCTAAATGTTCATGACTGTTTCTGAAAGAGAATGTGAACTGTGGATGGTATCTGATGAAGTCTCAGGCCAACCTGATTGCTTGCTTTCCTGTGTGAGCTGGTCAGTGCACTAGAATCCTTTAGGTAAAGAGGGCAGATCTTTTCATCCAGGACCAAATCCACAGCAATATTTTGGGGACCTGTTTGAGTGTGGGGAGGAGAGAGAAATGATGACTTTTATTTAGTGAACAAAACTCCTTATAATTAGGTTGGTGGTTTCTATGGTAACGAGGAGCTGACTCTTTTATTTGAAAGAAAAAATAGCAACACTCCAGCTGTCCTTGCCGTCCAGACGCTCCAAAGCAAATGAGAGATATGATTTCACAATTTGTGACGACTGCTGAGGACATTAAACCACATATTTTACTTGTTGTTAAGATTTGGCAAGACACTAAGTCCCATTCCCCTGAGAAAACAGGTGTGAAAAACAAGCAAAAAGCAACCAAAACAAAATTATGTTCCCCCTCTGCAACTGACATGTTCTTGTTTCCTTCTTCCCAACTATCATACAAAACCATCAAATCACTTTCTGGGCGAAAACTGTTACTGATGGTTCATTTTGAAAAACCACTGAAGGTCTCCAAAATATATTTACACATTTACCCACTATTACTGGGGACTTCATTAGATGTTAAGTACCGTGCAAAGGGTTTTCCTTACATCATCTCATAAAATGCTCATAGTAACTATGCCAAAGCCTTTGACTGTGTGGACCACAACAAACTGTGGAAAATTCTCAAAGAGATGGGAATACCAGACCACCTAACCTGCCTCTTCTGTATGCAGGTCAGGAAGCAATAGTTAGAACTGGACATGGAACAACAGAGTGGTTCCAAATAGGAAAAGGAGTATGTCAAGGCTGTATATTGTTACCCTGCTTATTTAATTTATATGCAGAGTACATCATGAGAAATGCTGGACTGGAAGAAGCACAAGCTGGAATCAAGATTGCTGGAAGAAATATCAATAACCTCAGATATGCAGATGACACCACCCTTATGGCAGAAAGTGAAGAGGAACTCAAAAGCCTCTTGATTAAAGTGAAAGTGGAGAGTGAAAAGTTGACTTAAGCTCACATTCAGAAAACAAAGATCATGGCATCTGGTCCCATCACTTCATGGGAAATAGATGGGGAAACAGTGTCAGACTTTACTTCTGGGGGCTCTAAAATCACTGCAGATGGTGACTGCAGCCATGAAATTAAAAGACGCTTGCTCCTTGTAAGTAAGAACTGGACAATAAAAATGCCAAAAGAATGGAATGCTCAAGTGGCCAAAGAATGGAAACCTTCGAACTGTTGTCTGGAGAAGACCCTTAAGAGTCCCTTGCACAGCAAGGAGATCAAACCATTCAGGAAATCAAACCTGAATACTCATTGGAAGGACTGATGCTGAAACTGAAGCTCTAATATTTTTGGCTAACTGATGCAAAGAGCCGACTCATAAGAAAAGACTCTGATGCTGAGAAAGAATGAAGGCAGGAGGAGAAGGGGATGACAGAGGATGAGATGATGGATGGCATCAGTGACTCGATGGACATGAGTCTGAGTGAACTCCAGGAGTTGGTGATGGAGAGGGAGGCGTGACGTGCTGCGATTCATGGGGTCGCAAAGAGTCGAACACAACTGAGCGACTGAACTGAAACCTATGAAACAAGACTTCTCATCATGTCTTTTTTTTTTTTTTTAGTGATAAGGAGGTTTAAGAGGTTAAGCACCTTGCTCATTGCCAGTAAGAGCTAAAAGTTCATCCTCACTGAAGAAGTCTAGCCATCCCTATGTTATTCTGCCTTTACTGCCACTTTATAACCTGTATCAGAAAACATCATGCACAAGGTAGAGACCCTGTTCAAAATGCCTCCACAGAGGACTGTCAATCTTAGAGGACTTGCTGGCCCATCTCTGGGAAGGTCCTTTTCCTTCTCTCCCACCATCCCATATGGTGCCAGGCTGCCTGAGAATACAGAAAATCATAACTTCCTCTTTTTAAAAAAATGTATTACGAAGAAATATCGAAGTATAGTTGATTTACAATGTTGTGTTGGTTTCAGGTGTACAACAAAGTGAATCAGTTACACATACACATCTATCCACTCCTTTTCAGACTGCCTTCTCACATAGGTCATTAGACAGTATTGAGTGGAGTTTCCTGTGCTATACAACACAGTTATCTATTTTACACATAGCAGTGTGCGTCTGTCAATCCCATTCTCCCCATTTATCCCTCCCCCTTTTCCTCCCTGGTTATTAGGAGGACCAGCCTAACCACACATGACAGTTAGGGAGGCTGAGAGTCACAAATTCAGAGGGTCTAGAGTGTAAGGGGGACATGCAGTAGGTTCTAAGGGAACCAGGAAGGCAAGAGAGAAAACCTTCGAACTGTTGTCTGGAGAAGACCCTTAAGAGTCCCTTGCACAGCAAGGAGATCAAACCATTCAGGAAATCAAACCTGAATACTCATTGGAAGGACTGATGCTGAAACTGAAGCTCTAATATTTTTGGCTAACTGATGCAAAGAGCCGACTCATAAGAAAAGACTCTGATGCTGAGAAAGAATGAAGGCAGGAGGAGAAGGGGATGACAGAGGATGAGATGATGGATGGCATCAGTGACTCGATGGACATGAGTCTGAGTGAACTCCAGGAGTTGGTGATGGAGAGGGAGGCGTGACGTGCTGCGATTCATGGGGTCGCAAAGAGTCGAACACAACTGAGCGACTGAACTGAAACCTATGAAACAAGACTTCTCATCATGTCTTTTTTTTTTTTTTTTAGTGATAAGGAGGTTTAAGAGGTTAAGCACCTTGCTCATTGCCAGTAAGAGCTAAAAGTTCATCCTCACTGAAGAAGTCTAGCCATCCCTATGTTATTCTGCCTTTACTGCCACTTTATAACCTGTATCAGAAAACATCATGCACAAGGTAGAGACCCTGTTCAAAATGCCTCCACAGAGGACTGTCAATCTTAGAGGACTTGCTGGCCCATCTCTGGGAAGGTCCTTTTCCTTCTCTCCCACCATCCCATATGGTGCCAGGCTGCCTGAGAATACAGAAAATCATAACTTCCTCTTTTTAAAAAAATGTATTACGAAGAAATATCGAAGTATAGTTGATTTACAATGTTGTGTTGGTTTCAGGTGTACAACAAAGTGAATCAGTTACACATACACATCTATCCACTCCTTTTCAGACTGCCTTCTCACATAGGTCATTAGACAGTATTGAGTGGAGTTTCCTGTGCTATACAACACAGTTATCTATTTTACACATAGCAGTGTGCGTCTGTCAATCCCATTCTCCCCATTTATCCCTCCCCCTTTTCCTCCCTGGTTATTAGGAGGACCAGCCTAACCACACATGACAGTTAGGGAGGCTGAGAGTCACAAATTCAGAGGGTCTAGAGTGTAAGGGGGACATGCAGTAGGTTCTAAGGGAACCAGGAAGGCAAGAGAGTTGAAAAAAGAGAAGAGAGGTACCCGGCTGAGGCCAGCAGGCTGGGAAGGCCTATCATAGAAGGTGATGCTTGAATTAAGTCTCAAAGGGAAAGTGGATAGAGACAGCCTTTGGGGCAGAGAAAGTAATTGCATGGAGAATTCAAGCTCAGAAAGGACATAGCCCCCGAACTCAAGGAGTCTTGGCAGTAGGGCGTGACTGGGGTGGGGCAGGAAGGGCCAGCGAGGTCCATGACATGCAAGCACTGCCTGTCTCAGCAGGCTGAGAGCAGTCAGCAGAGGAGGAAAAGGGGGAATGACACATCTTGGCAGGTGCGTGCTCCCCCTGCATGCTACTCTAGAAATCTGGGTGAGTTTGAAATTCCTTTTCATTGTACACCACTCTGGGGAAGCAAGCACATGGATCATGCAATCATAAGCATTACCTTCACTATCTTATTTACATGACTGCCCCTTCCAAGAAACCACACATCCCTCTAGAAGAGGGTTTTTATCTTCTTCATTTTATCTTTGTCTTGTCTAGTAAAGGATCTAGGATATAGCATAAACTTAGCAGATGCCGACTGAACAAATACAAATGGTCAGCACCTGGTCTCTGAAATATAGAGATACTAATGTTAATTACTGCGTATCAGCCCTCACTATAAGCCAGCTACTGTGTAAAGCACTTTACCTGCATAATCTCATTTAATCATCACACTGGCTCTATGTGGAGGGACTACACTAGTTTCATTTTATAAACACACAAAGTGAGGCCTACAGGGGCAAGTAACTTGTTTAGTCAATGGCAGCATCAGATTTAGAGCCATGTCTGCATCATCTCAAAGTTCTCCTTCAGCAGGCTGTGGGATAAAAGCTGGTTTGACTGATTACTACAACAAGAGACATTAATGTAAGAGTACTCGGCACACAGTAGGTACACCACACGATTCTATGGAAGCAAAGTGAAGTGAGACTCGCTCACTTGTGTCCAACTTTTTGTGACTCCATGGACTATACAGTCCATGGGATTCTCCAGGCCAGATACTGGAGTGAATAGCTTTTCCCTTCTCCAGGGGATCATCCCAAGCCAGGGGTCAAACCCAGGTCTCATGCATTGCAGGCAGATTCTTTACCAGCTGAGCCTCAAGGGAAGTCCTCTGTCTATTGGAACACTGATTAAAAACCTGCTGTTTGCAGTGTACCAGGGTACATCCAAAGATCAATATAGAGCATTCTCTGCCCTGAGGAGCTCCCAGTCTGCTGATGACTTGGGAATGCCTGCAACCATGACTTCGGAAGTGGGGGAAAGGTTATGGTTTCTGTAGTGATAGTCAATCACATTTAGAAAGAGAAAAACCAATTCCTTTGTAGGTTTTTAAAGTGGTTCTTTGATTTATTTTGCCAGGTTCTTTGATTTATTTTACCAGCTGTACCTTTTCCTCTTTTCAATGGTCAACTGACCTTGAATTGACTTTGGGGTGCCACACCATTCTCCACTCTCTACTCCATCAGTTTGGGTGAGGCTGGCTTTACACTCTGATCTAGGGGAGGTTATGTGACCCGTATTTGCAAAGTAGAGCATTTCATTTGCATGGCCACGTTCCAGATAAGATACACATTTCAACCAGAGCCAATTCCCAGAAATTTTCCTGGAGCTATGTGGGGAGCCAAGGTCTTTGGTGGAGTGAGGACATTTAAGAGGAGGTTAACCATGAGGGTGGAGACAGTCTGACAGTAAAACCAAGTGACAGAAAGACTCATGTCCTGATAATATTCCTTGGGCCTCTGAATGAAGGTACTGCAATAAGCTCAACTTACAAATTCTTGCTTTTGTGCGTAAAACTCTTTATAAAACTGGTCTCTGTCACTTGTAGCCCAGAGTTCAGACAAATATAGTTCCACTCTAAGGAAGAGATGGAGATTGGGGAATGGTTACATGCGCTGGATCAAAAAGAGCTGAAGAAAATATGGAGGGGGAAATTATGTTCAACTACTCACGAGGGTCCTTCTTACTTGTTCCATTAAGGTGCATTCTACAGTATGGCATTAAAACCCTCATTTGAACCTCCATATAGGTGTTTACTTAGTTTCTGCCTCTGGCACTACAGATAAACACCCTAGGTGATCAGCAGGATTCATGCAACTTGCAAGGAATATGAACAGGACTGAAATTCATTCATTTAATAAATATTTATGGAGCATTGTCTTTGTGCAGAGCACTGAAGTTAATATTTGCTGAAAAATTATCTCATTTACTTCAAAGAGGACTTCAGCTATCTTTCAAGTTCAATTTCACTGATCCATAAGGCAGTTAAGACAATTAAGACATAAAGGCACTTTCACTAAAAGGATTTTTTTTTTTTTTTGGATAGCTAAGACTGCCTGATATCTAATTGGAAGTAAATTAGATTCTATAGTGTGTGAGAAGGAAGGAGAAAGGGAAACCGACTGGATGACTGAGGAACACTTTCTGGAAAAAGCAAAGATATCCTTAAGACAGAGTGGGAGACAGACCATGTTAATAGCCAAGTTACAATGGAGATGTGAGCCTGAGGGGTTTGTTAGAAATAATACAGCTGATGTGCTTGGTCCAGAGGAGCTAAACCAGATGCCCAGGGGTCAGCCCCCAGGGATCAGCCCTCAGGGATGCACACATCTCTGGGTCAGCAGGTGGTTCTTCTGCAAACTCAAGTCTGAGGACCATGACATCAGGCCCTAGGGCCCAGAGAACCATTCTGCATGAAGACTTTGAGGAAGATGCACCAAAGGCCCGCACATGGCAAACACAGGCAGGCCTATCAGTATTCAACGCCGAAATGAACACCTAAGCTGTATTTAGAGTCCGATGAAATCATTTAGAGGCAGCTGTTCTGAAAAACAGGCCCAGTTTTTTGCTGTTTACAAACCTCTCAGAATACAAATTAATGCTACAGACGAAAGAATTCACATGCCTGCTGAGACGGCAGAGACAAAAGGTGAAAATTCTTTAACAAAGTAACTATAACTGGGTTAAAAGTCTTAAGCGCCTACGATTTTCCCTTTCTTTCTCTTTTGGCAAATTTTACTTGCTCCTGCGACAGTTAACAAACAAATCAAAACAAACACACCAACCTCTTGCCTCAAAATGGAACAGCTGACAGGCAATATTTTACAGCAGCACTGTGAACAGAAATAAATTTGAGTCACATATGTGATGTAAAATTTTCTACTAGCCACATTAAAAAATACTAACAAGTGAAATTAATTTTAACAGTATATTTATTTGAGTAGATCCAGAAAATCACTGTCGTACGTAATCAATATAAAAATTAATGAGATAATTTAGATTCTGTTGATCACACTAAGTCTTCAAACAACTCTGAGCTGAGAGCACATCTCAATTAATATGAAGTGCATTTCAAGTGGTCAATAACCATACGTGCTAAGTGCACTTACCACACAGGTCAACACATGTCTATGGATCAAAGGTGGTAAAATTTTAAGTCAAAACCTAAATTTCCAAACAAGAATTCTGAGATGAACGTATCTGAAGTAAAAGAAAGTGAAAGCAATGAAACTATGCTGCAACATCACTGAAGAACCAACTAGTATTCACACAGATATTTTCTATATTACAATTTTTAAGAAGCTACAAAAATCATGCCCAGTACATGTGGGGAGAAACTAGACTAACACTCATCTCCCTCTTTTACCTGGATTAACTGAAACAAGGTCTTCCACATACTTTCCTCGGATCTTATATTTCAGGTTCCACTTGAATTTGATACATTATCTCCTGGGCAGAAGTCAAGTCCTCTTGGAAATGGAAATGGAAAACTTCAAGTAGTTGAACAGAAATCAAGTCTCATGGAACAGAGTGAAAAATGTTCTGTCCCTCAAGAACAAGAGATCTGAAGAGGCTCAGAGCCAGACATATGGAGACTAGCATCCTGCTTCCGCCTTCGTGGCTAAGTGATGATTTCGGACAAGTGACTTAATTTCTTGGTGCCTCAGTTTCTCGATTTCTAGAATCAGGATAATCACTGTACCTATGTCAGGGTGATTTCATGAGTTACTATTTCTTAATGTTTCCAGGGATGCACGTTCCACATGCTGGACATCTATGTGCCATAAGACACAGTTCAGTAGCTCAATCATGTCTGACTCTTTGCGACCCCATGAATCGCAGCACGCCAGGCCTCCCTGTCCATCACCAACTCCCAGAGTTCATTCAAACTCACGTCCATCGAGTCGGTGATGCCATCCAGCCATCTCATCCTCTGTCATCCCCTTCTCCTCCTAAACCCAGTCCCTCCTAGCTTCAGAGTCTTTTCCCATGAGTCAACTCTTCCCATGAGATGGCCAAAGTACTGGAGTTTCAGCTTCAGCATCAGTCCTTCCAATGAACACCCAGGACTGATCCCCTTTAGGATGGACTGGTTGGATCTCCTTGTCATCCAAGGGACTCTTGAGAGTCTTCTCCAACACCATAGTTCAAAAGCATCAATTCTTCGGTGCTCAGCTTTCTTCACAGTCCAACAGAGTAAGTACTTAATATAGGGTAAATGGCCTTATCAACATGGACAAGGAATAAATACCAACATTTTATCATAGTACTGATCTTTTTTCCCCTTTTGCCTCAGGCTCCAGCATTGCTCTGGAGGGCACTGTGAATGTGCAGTCTTTCTTGAAAATTAACTGAATTTATTCCAAATTTTGATATTTGGTTCACGTGCCAGGACTTCGGGTCCTTGAACTCAGGGAGAGAGCCCTTGGTCACCCAGTGACTCACATCGTCCTGTGGGGCAGGACAAAGGAGAGCAGAGTTCCAGGACAAGAGTCTATGGAACAGAATCTAGGGCCCAGCTGCATGGAAATAATAAGTGTTGTGTATTTCACATGATAAGGACCTTCCTGAAAGCACATCCATTTGTCAAGTTCCAGAAAGAGTGAGAGGCACCAAACAAGGGCTTGAGTAAGCAGTCAAGCCTTCCTTGTCATGAGGAATTTTATTTTCTCTCCATCTTCCTTGGAGGCCTCCTCAAACAACAGGCCCCTCTGAAGGATCCCGCCTTCCCTTCCTTTTCCTTAGTTAACAACAGCAGAGATCAGATGCGGCAGAACTGAAATCTCCAGACGAAGACGATTTAAATGGCAAATAAATACAGTATGTGGGAGTAATCAAAATCAGTGAAATGCAAGCCCCACTTCGAGCTCAGATTATTTTAAAGCATGAGCAGAATTGTCAATGAACTATATAAGAAAGAAGGGTGGAAAAAGCAAAAACTACCACCAGCCTGGAGCTATGAGGATGGAAAAGATAATTTACATTCTTTCTATCTGGGACGGAATCTTTGACGGACAGTGAGGTGGCGGCCTTGCCTCCATGACCCTCAGTCATTAGACTTGGTCTTAAGTTTCAGTAACATAACTTTGTTACACTCATGCTTCAGAGGCCGAGTGTCATCAGAAAGCTGCTAAATACATAACTTCACTAAGCAGAAAATGTATTCTTTCCACAGGTCTGTGCCTTTTACAGTTCATTTCAGACGCCTCAACTGCATTTTTCCCTTTCAGTGTTGGGAAAATGTCTTTTTTCCTTCTGGCTCTACATGTGATCCTTCCAAGGAAAACAAAGACAAATCCACACAACATCCGCTGACTCCTTTCACGATATGGCTGCCACACTCTGTCTGAGTCTAATTTGGTCGAGGCTCTTTTGGCCTACGGGATTCTGGGAGGGGTGATTTTTCTTCTTTGACTATACAAACTGTCCCTGGTCTAGTGACTGCTCTCTAGCTCTGTCCCATGTGGGCTTAAGTGTCACCATGAGCCCTACATCAAAAGAGCAAAACCAAGGTTTTCATGGACTCCAGCTCAGAATCCAGCTCTTAATCCAAGTAGGGTTCTCAGCTTCCATCTGAGGCTTCCAATGGAGTTAATACCACCTCAGCAGGATCTGATCATCTCAGTCGTCTTGAACATGCTCTTTCCAACTTCCCAGGCATGAAGAAAACCACTGATTTTAATAGTGTAGATTATTTAACTCTCAGGCACTGAAAGAAAACTCAATCCCTCATCTCTGGGACCACTATTAAAGAATGACAACATATTCGCAACATATTATGAGAACGAAATGCTCTTCATATCAATTTAGTGTCCAGAATGAAATGTTTTAATAACTATTCACAATAACACATCTCTGTAACACAGTACAAGAAACACACAAATTCCAAGCTATAGAGGGAAAACTTTGGCTGAGAGAAATGAAAATGTACCTCAAATTATGGAGAGTCAGGAGTACAACCTAGGAGGGTACCTAGATCATTTTCCTTCTAGTCATCCATTCTACACTTTCATCCATGCTTCTCTAAAGGGACTTCATGTATATATTTTGAGAAGCTAATAGATAGTGAAGGAAGGGAGGAGAGAAGGATAGAAGGGAGGGAGGGACAGAAGGCAAGAGTGGTGTTATGGCCAAGTTTAGAAACATGTGCTAGAACCCCTTCTAGAATAACTGCAACACAGGTTACTAAAAGTTCTAAGTTCTACGTCTTGCAATAAAAATGAAAACAGATCAATAAACTCTGGCCTCTTTGATTTAGTGTAATTTGAGACTTCCCAAACAGTGGAAGACTACTTCAAAGTATTTTTCACTTTCACACTTCTGCCGTCTCTGTCACATCTCAATCGGAATATCCCCATGGAGATGGGTCTCAAATAGACTCCTACAGATTGCATTATGTGAAAAGAAAATAATTTACGGCAAGCCCCCTTCTCCAACGGAATGATTATTTCTTTTAACTTCAGAGTTTTTAAACTCTCTCTAAGTCTCAGTTTCCTCTATGGAAAATGAGGGTAATACATTTCATTCTCCTAAGGATGTTCTAAGGATTAGAGTCAAAACACTTGCATAGTAAATGGCCAACAGTGGGCCTCAGTGAAAACCAGCTGCTGGCCACAGGGAACTCTACTCAATATTCTGTAATGGGCTGCATAGGGAAATAATCTAAAAAAGAAATGGTGTATGTATTAATATATGTATAACTCATTCACTTCACTATACACACCTGAAACGAACAAAATACGTAAAAAAGTAGCTGCTGGTGCTGCTACTGTTACTACCAAGATATTCTGAACTCCCACCCAGGTTCATCGTAACAACAAAGCATGTGCCTGGCTGGCTGTACCATTGTGCCCTGGGCTGTCCTGAGAGGCTCAGCCAGGCGTAGGACTGGCCCCTGTCTGTCTGTCTGTCTGTCCAGTGCTCTAACCTATCAATCTGCCCTCCCTCCTCTGTCCTGAGTCGAATCTCCCTTCCCCTTCAACACCACTTCCTGTGTACAGATCCCTGCAGTGATTCTGTTTCTCTCTGGTCCTCCAAAGCCTTCCACAAGGACTCTGCAAAGAGAGCTCAAGACGTGGCTCAGAACCACAGGAGAAAAGGAGAAAGGACTCAGAATGAGCCTCTCCCAGTTTCAGAAAAGGAACAAATTGAGGGATATTAAATTTCAAAGGGAGCACTCCCCATTCCACTCACCAACACTTTCCTTTTTACAGAGGCTCTGATTCATGGCTAAATAATTATCTGTTTAAAAAATGTTCCTGGGCAGAGTTTCAACGCTACATGTCAATAAAGACCTGATTTGACTAAAATTACCAAGTCTTCGAGGCACAAATTTCTCTTCCTCCATAACGCAGTTGACAAATTAGGTCTTTTCACCTAAAGCCTTGAACAAAGATGACTTAATGACTTACAACTCTACCAAATGTTTGCTAAACAGTCCATTTTGCTGTTCTGTCTTCTCAGGCACATTTTTCTTTCAAATGCTAATACATCTTTAGGGGTTATGATTGGGATAAATACCCCTTTTCATGTTCTTATTTGGGTTGTTGATGATTATCAAATGGATTCAAAGGCCTCCATTTCCACCACGTTGTACTGAAAAGCCATGTTAAAACAAACCAGTGAACAGAAATCAAACACATTTATACACGTATAGTATCCTTTGTGCAAACACAGAGCACCGTGCATAAATGTTCTTCTCAAGTTGGAGGTAAAAAGAACAGATAAAGGCAATTATAATATTAAACACTCAAAAGCCAGCAGAAATCTGACACTGCCAAATTCTCCAGACCGAAATATAATGTTGCCAAAGAAAACCAAAGGAAAATCTCAAAAGGTAGCAATTTGTAAAAGGAGGATGCCAATCAACTTCAATAAGCTTTCTGCACGTATGTCCCTGACCACAAAACGATATGTCAGACAAATGTTAGAGGTTTGTCTTGAAACCACAGAAACAAAAACACCTCACATCAGGGCTGGGAGGAGACTGCCCGGGAGCCAGCCCTGTGTAAGGGATCTGGTTCAAAGGAGGGTGGAACCACCTTTAAAAAGATACCACATGAGTTTGTACTTGTATCAGTTCAGTTCAGTTCAGTCACTCAGTCGTGTTCAACTCTTCGCGACCCCGTGAATCGCAGCACACCAGGCCTCCCTGTCCATCACCAATTCCCGGAGTTCACTCAAACTCACGTCCATCGAGTCAGTGATGCCATCCAGCCATCTCATCCTCTGTCGTCCCCTTCTCCTCCTGCCCCCAATCCTTCCCAGCATCAGAGTTTTTTCCAATGAGTCAACTCTTCTTATGAGGTGGCCAAAGTACTGGAGTTTCAGCTTTAGCATCATTCCTTCCAAAGAAATCCCAGGGTTGATCTCCTTCAGAATGGACTGGTTGGATCTCCTTGCAGTCCAAGGTATTATCAAGAGTCTTCTCCAACACCACAGTTCAAAAGGATCAATTCTTCGGCACTCATTTGTATAAAAAGAGAAAAAGCATAACTGGTACTTGACAGAAGGGAAATTAAAAAAAAAAAACTTTGTTTAGCTTAAAAACTAAGCTGGGAAAGACTGAAGGCAGAAGGGGACGACAGAGGATGAGATGGTTGGATGGCATCACCGCCTTGATGGACATGAGTTTAAGGAAGCTCCGGGAGTTGGTGATGGATAGGGAAGCCTGGGGTGCTGCAATCCATGGGATGGCAAGGAGTCAGACATGACCGAGCCACTGAACTGAACTAAAAATTTCTTACATCTTTATTAAATGTATTTATAAGGTCTGCCCTGGGATAAACAGATATACTTTTTCTAAAAGCTCTTTGGTCCAATCTATGTGTCACTAACAGTGCTTAATGAGGACACACAATTGTTAGGGCGAAAATGGAAAGGTATGTGGGGGTTGGGGAGGCTTGGCATGGGCCTTGGAATCTGGTGACCTGGGCAGTGCTCTCCAGTCTGGAAAAGAGCATCCCGAGGACTGACACATAAGGCTGCCTCTGGGTAGTAAGTGAGAACCTGCAGACCTGTCTTAAAATATTGTAATGCTTGGCAAAATAGTAACTACTTCCCCAGCAACTTCTCTGAGGCAGCCCAACCAACAACAAAGGGTTAATTCATAATACCAGAGGGTGGCCCCAAAGGCCCATTTCCAATACTGTGGCCAGTGCTGTTTATCAAGTCTGACCATCTGTGTCCCAATGTTTACTGAATACTGTGAAAAGCATTTTTGTTCACATAGCATTTCTCCACTTCACTCTAAGTGTGAAAAGAAGATGAAGCCATCAACTGGGGTCCGTGGGGTAATACTGCTTTATAAGATCCCAGGTAAGTGAGATAAAGGTCTGCTTCTTTCTAGAGGGAGATGGTAAAGGAAATACATGTTCCCTGCCCACACGTCTGCTACCTGATGCTTTGAAGCCAGTGGTGTTTCACCCTGGCAGGTCTACAGATGTTAGCTTCTGAAGGGCAAGAACTGCATCTTATTTCCCACATAGATGAATCCCTGGCCAAGTGGAGTTGGTGGGTATAAGCTAAAGGAAATAGTTCAGGGCTGCTATCTGTCAGGCTTGAAGAATGGCTAGGGTTACACTGAGTATCAAGGTAAATGTTCATTGATTTTATTTATTAAGTAGGCTTTTCTAGTTTAAATTTTACTCTGCGATGTGCTTATAAAACATTGTTACTGCTTCTGTTTGGCCAGTCACACAGAGGTAGAGGTTTTCAACCCAACACATGAGTGGAGAACCATGTCCACCATCATCCTCCCACCAGGAACATCCAGAAATGCCTCAGGGCATTTTTTGGTGCTTTATGTATTTAGTGCATAAAGGACAAGGATGCTCTACATGTGACTCAGTTCTGTGTCATGAAGAATTGACCAAAACCAAGATGCCTATAGTTCCCAAGATGAGAAACACCTAGGAACCTTATTCTTCTAGAAAGTGGCTACCTGAATGGACACTGTCTCTGATTCCCTCACACTTGTTTTGTATATGTGGGCCATCTGATCACAGTCCAGGTGTTGCCAGTCCCTGAATTACAGTTCTCATGGATAAGCACTGATAATTCACCGCCTAATCACTTGCCCTGCAAATCCATGACTGTAAAGGTGGCAACCGAGTATGATCATCAAAACATTGAGTCACCAGCACCAGCCAACTGGACTGGAGGTTGGCATGGATTAAGGGGCTAGACCCATCTTTTGAGTGCTGGTTATCAGCTCTAGGGAGTGGCCACCAGGTGATGAAAGCTAAGAAGAAAAATGCGAGCCCAGCGGATCGTAGTGGGTGAGGCCTCAGGGATAAAACATGCCCAAAGGAGACTTCCACAAGATTTCTATATGAAAGCATGGCACATGACGGCAAATAACCAGCTATCCCTTGGGAAGATGCCAGGCTTATCATCAGGGCCTGAGGAAGGGTGAAGACAGTCCTCTGTACTTGAATGGCAGCAGGAATGAAAACTGAGTAATGGAGGTCACCATCATTTATTAAGAAACCTTAGCACATACTACGCCCAGTGACCTTCTCACGAAACTTGAAGTAGGAACTGCTTTCCCATTTTTACAGATGAGAAAATCAAGACCCATAGAAACAAAGACAAACACCATATATTATGTACATGTGAAATCTAAACTATGATACAAATGAACTCATCTATGAAACAGACTCACAGATGGAGAGAATCAGACACATGGTTCTAAGGAGTTAGGAGGGAGGCATTGGGAGTGTGGGCTTAGTGGATCCAAATTGGCATATATAGAATGAATAAATAACAAGGTTCTACTGTACAGCTCAGGGAACCATATTCAATACCCTGTGATAAACTGTAATGTTAAAGAACACGAGAAAGAAAAGAATGTGTGTATAAACCCTGAATCACTCTGGTGTACAGAAGAAATGAACCCAGCGTTGTAAATCAACTATATTTCAATAAAATAAATTTTTAAAAATTCAAGGAGCAGAAAGCAACACACCTTTCCCCACACGGGAAGCCAGCAGTAGCACCTGAGGTTGGAACCCAGATGTGTTCTGCAGTTTTGACCTCTCATGAATAACGAAAGAACTTGGAAGCAACCAAGGCAGAAATAGGAAGAGCGAGCAGGAGGAGCTGAGGCTGTCCTCTGGAACACAACTTTTCTATCCTGAATCTAGGAATAAAATGTTACCGAGCCCATTAAAGTAAGGCTGTCTCTTCTCTATTCACTCCCAAGTAAACTCCGACCTCTGTGCAAGACGCAAAGGAAGTGGTATTTTCCTCACCAGCCTCTTCCAGAATCACATACCCTGAGGGAACCGGACCTTCTCAGAATTCCTGAAAGACCCAAAGTCTGGATCACATGAACGACCAGTGTCAACAGCTCACCCATCCTTCAATTCCACCTTCTCCTTAGAGTCCCACCTACAGCTTCTCGGCCCTGCCCCCAACCTCTCCCAGGGGCGGCAGTACTCTGATTACAGAGCTGTGCCCCTGCCTAGATTTCCACGAGGACTGTGGGTTTCTCAGAACTCTCCACGCGAGTATTTGCATACGGATTCTCTTTGGGGGACTTCTGTCTGTGTGTATAATTTATTTTGTTAAAGTATAAATCTCAGCATCAGCCTTACCACCATCACTCACATACTATTAGCTGTGGACAGTATGCCAGGAGCAATGCTAAATCCTTTACGTTTATTTGACTAATTCTCATGTTGAAGCTAAATCATTCTCATCTTTATTGCCCCCTACACATGTGAAACCTAAAGCTTCCCTCAAAACATTTTAGAATGTGTCCAGTATCATACATGTCTTTTTTTTTTTCCTTCCCTTTTTGCAGTCTCTAAAGTACATATGTCCATCAAGGATAAAATTCAGCACCTTGAATATACTCAATGGTACATCATTCATTCATTCATTCATTCATTCACTCACTCACTCTCAGGGTCCACTACATGCCAGACAGTTCATAAACAAAAAAAATAGGGCCAACTTGCTGCCCTCAGAAGACTCACAGGCTAGTGGGAGAAGCCTCCTTCCCTCCCAAACAGGGCCCCAGGATATAATGAGTGCAATCACAATGGAATGTTTGGGTTCCTAAACAGCTGAGGGTACAGGCATCAGAAGCAGGAGAGTCCAGGTGGTCTTGGGTGTCTGCTCCTGCCAGAGCTCCTCGCAACGGAGCCTGAGCGACATCACTGCTACCAGCAGCTGTGACCTCTTGAGGCCTTGCAAGGTGGAGATGTAAGGACTGGGCCTTCACTAGTCTCTGTACTCATCAGCAAAATGTGGCAAGGAAACAAAGTCCCCTTCCCACCCCCTTCCCCATTTGCACAAATGATTGTTGGTGGCACTTACAAGCAGCTTCAAATGAGTACACAGGTTTTATTTCCCAACAGACGTTAAATAACGACATCCTGCCACAAGCTGAAAATCTGGTTGGCACTCCTGAGGACGTGTCAGCTTGCAGCGACATTCTCTTTCTAACATCAAGCCTATTTGCAACATAAAAATTTAAAAAGACAAAAATTCCAACGTTTTCCTCGTGGATACATCGACCACAGGAAGAGAACGTTTCCTCCCTGCCTGGCTATATCAGCTCTCTATTGGCACCTCTGCCCCGGGTGTCTGTTGGAGCCGGGCTGCCTGCTGCATCTGGGGGGTGGGCTGGCTGATTTCAGATGAGGCTGGCTGGTCTGCTCTCGTTTAATGCCTCTCGTTCCTTTCCTGGACCAGGAGGCTAATAAGCAGGTGCGTCTTTCTCTGGAAGATGACAGAGGAAAAAGACAGAATATAAACAGGCCTGCACTTTTTAAAGTGATTGTCCTAGGTTTGCTGACATCCCAGTGGCCAAGGCAATTCCTTGGCTGAGCACAGGGTATGAGGAGGAGAGGGCCATAAACTACACAAAAAGAAGATGGAGGGAAGAAACAGGCCATGGATGGGCTCAATGACCACACAGGACCTGGTGGTCACTCAGAGGGACAGGAGTAATATTTTCTGAGCCCCAAATCAGAAACATATCCTGGGAAGAGTGGTCCAAATGCAAAAGCTGGACATCCTGGAGATATTTTGAGGGTGTATTCCAGGTAATTCATGAACTACTTGGAAGAATATTTATAAGCTGTTATGAAAACCAGGAGGGACAGTCACCAACAAAGATAGACCAAATCACTCTGAACAAAGGTTGACACTTCTGGCAGACCTAGAACAGAGCTTATGATTTATTGCCTAGAACTACTAAGCAACAGTTAGTGGTAAAGAACATGCCTGCCAATGCAGGAGAAGTTAAGAAACATGGGCTCAGATCCCTGAGTCAGGAAGATCCCCCAGAGAAAGAAATGGCAACCCACTCCAGTATTCTTGCCTGGAGAATCTCATGGACAGAGGAGCCTGGTGGGCTACAGTCCATGGAGGTGCAAAAAGTCGGACCCGACTGAAGCCACTTAACAAACACTAAGCAACAGTGATTGCAATAATGGTGAATAATCATTTAGCAATTGCTATGTCATGGGCTCTGTGTTAAGCACTTTCTATGAATTATTCCTCTTAATTTTTAAAATAAACCACACAATAGATGTTGAGAGGATGCCACTTTTACACATGTGGACACTGAGGCCAGCAGTTTCATAACTGAGCTAAGAGTCCACACATAGTAAAAAGAAAAGCCAGGACTTGAACCCAAGTCTGTGTGGTCCCATAGATCACATTTTTTGCCACTACCATGTACCATCCCTCTCTTGACTCGGGTGAGCCTCGAGAGCCTTGTCATATGCCAGATTTATAAATAACCCTCCGAGCTTCTGAATCTTTTGTTCCTGACAGAAAGACTATTCTGTCTAAAAACGCCTACATTTTACTCAGTGCCTGGCTAGTCTAATTTAGTGTTTTTTCCATTTGTATATTAACTAAGGCAGTTTCCAGGGAGAACACAGAATAAGATTCAAGATGAGAGGTCTGACTGGCTACTGCCAATCTCTGAATATAGATCATGCAGCGAGGAAATCAATAAAGTTCCAAGAAGCAGAGGAGAAAGGGAAAAAGCCCAGCACTTGGCTTGGTTCCTTTTGTGTTGAGTGAGACTATTCCACGATTATATTCAAAACACTAAACATTCTAAATTGATACAAAAATGCACACTGAAATTCTAAACTGCAATTTCCTCTATTCTCTCTATAACATATGTGTGCATAAAAGTGGACGGCTGGTGAGAAATTGCCAAGTGATATATAGGCTGAAGCACGTATTGTGTTTCAAATTGGTCTAAAATTTTCCTAATTGTTGATTCAGATTTGTTGACACACTCCTTTGTTTGATACACTCATCAGTAGTAAATGTTGGCTATGTCTGATAGCCACACAGGGAACCACGATAAGGTCTTTGAAAGACATTCTCGTGACAGTAGAGAGTCATGAGGGCCCCGCTCGGCTCCCAGCACCTTGCTGTCGTGAGGAGGCGGCCAGATGCTGGTTTATCTTGGCTGGTGAATGGGTGCCAGCTCTTCCCACATACCGTGGAGACCTTGAGCTTGGCCTCTGCTGACAATGTCACCCGTGCCTCCTTCTCTGAAGCCTGGCCAGTGCTGGGGTAGGCACTGCCGGGTCCCACTTGGTCCATTCAGCTGTTCCTGGAAGTTGGCACCACTCCTGTCCTCCTTCAGCACCATACTGGTTCGGTGCTAACATCAACCAACAGAGTAACTGCAGTCCAGCTATTCTGGTGCGGAGGTATGAGAAGATGGCTTCTAAGACAATGAGTGAACATTGCTTATAATGCTTCTGGGTACCTTTTCATCCACTGAGTATGCACTTGCTGAAGTAAAGGAGGTCCACATATTAAATAATGGTGAATAATCATTTAGCAATTGCTATGTCATGGGCTCTGTGTTAAGCACTTTCTATGAATTATTCCTCTTAATTTTTAAAATAAACCACACAATAGATGTTGAGAGGATGCCACTTTTACACATGTGGACACTGAGGCCAGCAGTTTCATAACTGAGCTAAGAGTCCACACATAGTAAAAAGAAAAGCCAGGACTTGAACCCAAGTCTGTGTGGTCCCATAGATCACATTTTTTGCCACTACCATGTACCATCCCTCTCTTGACTCGGGTGAGCCTCGAGAGCCTTGTCATATGCCAGATTTATAAATAACCCTCCGAGCTTCTGAATCTTTTGTTCCTGACAGAAAGACTATTCTGTCTAAAAACGCCTACATTTTACTCAGTGCCTGGCTAGTCTAATTTAGTGTTTTTTCCATTTGTATATTAACTAAGGCAGTTTCCAGGGAGAACACAGAATAAGATTCAAGATGAGAGGTCTGACTGGCTACTGCCAATCTCTGAATATAGATCATGCAGCGAGGAAATCAATAAAGTTCCAAGAAGCAGAGGAGAAAGGGAAAAAGCCCAGCACTTGGCTTGGTTCCTTTTGTGTTGAGTGAGACTATTCCACGATTATATTCAAAACACTAAACATTCTAAATTGATACAAAAATGCACACTGAAATTCTAAACTGCAATTTCCTCTATTCTCTCTATAACATATGTGTGCATAAAAGTGGACGGCTGGTGAGAAATTGCCAAGTGATATATAGGCTGAAGCACGTATTGTGTTTCAAATTGGTCTAAAATTTTCCTAATTGTTGATTCAGATTGTTGACACACTCCTTTGTTTGATACACTCATCAGTAGTAAATGTTGGCTATGTCTGATAGCCACACAGGGAACCACGATAAGGTCTTTGAAAGACATTCTCGTGACAGTAGAGAGTCATGAGGGCCCCGCTCGGCTCCCAGCACCTTGCTGTCGTGAGGAGGCGGCCAGATGCTGGTTTATCTTGGCTGGTGAATGGGTGCCAGCTCTTCCCACATACCGTGGAGACCTTGAGCTTGGCCTCTGCTGACAATGTCACCCGTGCCTCCTTCTCTGAAGCCTGGCCAGTGCTGGGGTAGGCACTGCCGGGTCCCACTTGGTCCATTCAGCTGTTCCTGGAAGTTGGCACCACTCCTGTCCTCCTTCAGCGCCATACTGGTTCGGTGCTAACATCAACCAACAGAGTAACTGCAGTCCAGCTATTCTGGTGCGGAGGTATGAGAAGATGGCTTCTAAGACAATGAGTGAACATTGCTTATAATGCTTCTGGGTACCTTTTCATCCACTGAATATGCACTTGCTGAAGTAAAGGAAGTCCACATATTAGTCCTTCGTTCTTCTCTTGCTTTCGGTTCACTAACTTGCTGTTCTCTACAATCTGTAAAGTGTGCAAAGAAGGCTGTTTGTCAGCAGACTCCTGTGCTGGGAAGAAGAGCTCAGTCAATAGAATGGGATAAAAACAGCCCCTTCAGGCCAACAGGCATCTACAACCACCTAATAACGGCAGCACTGGGGTCTGTATAATAAACTCTCGCTCAGTGTCGCCAGTGGGCTCCCCAGGTGGTTTAGTGGTAAAGAATCTGCCTGCTGGGGCAAGAGATGCAGGAGACACCAGTTCAATCCCTGGGTCAGAAAGATCCCTGGAGAAGGAAATAACAATTCACTTCAGGATTCTTGCCTGGAAAATTCCCACAGACAGAGGAGCCAGGTGGGCTCCAGCCCACAGGACTGCCAAAGAGTCGATCACAACTGAGTAAGCACAGACGCAACGCAGACAGTGCTAAAGGCCACCATCGCCCATGCGCCCCAGAGCACACGGAGACCTCCACAGCACAACAGTCAGGTCACGGATCTGGTGAGGCCTTTGAAGTTCATGCTCACAGAGAGACAGATAAAGAATAGTAGCAACTCTATCAGAAATAGACCAACAGGGATACAGAGAGAGAGATGGGGAAGCGGGCAAAGAAAGGAGGGAGCAGGTGGGGGAGAGACACTGAGAGAGCTTAGCTGATTACACGCGCCTCAGGGACACTGCAGGTTCAGTTCCAGACCACTGCCACAAAGCGACCATCACAACCAGGAGGGCTGCACGGACGTTTTGGTTTCCCAGCTCATACAAAAGTTATGCGCTTATGTTTATACTATCCTATAGGATATTAAGCATGCAACAGCATTATGTCTAAAAAAACAATGTTCATACTGTCAAGAATATTTGATAGCTAAAATCCTAACCATCATTTGAGTCTTCAGCCGGTCATAATCATTTGTCCTGGTGGAGGGTTTGAAATATTCTGAGAATTACTAAAATATGACACAGAGACATGAAGTGAGCAAATGCTGTTGGGAAAACAACCCCAGTGGGGTTGCTCAATACAGGGTTGCCACAAACATTTCAGTTTGTGAAAAATGTAATATCTGCGAGGCACGGTCAAATAAGGTATGCCTATATAAGGAATCGTCTCACATAATGATGGAAGCTGAGAAGTTGAAAATGTGCATGGAGGGCCCTATTCCAGTCTGAAGGTTATCAGGCAGAAAGAGTTAAAGCGATATTGCAGGATGAAGTCCAAAAGTAGTTACCCTGACCATTCTCTCTTACTCAATGAAGGACTAGCCGTTTTGTTCTCTGCAGGCCTTCAGCTAATTAGACAAGGCCTGCCCCACACTAGGGAGGGCATTCTGCTTTACTCAAGTCCACTGATATAAATGTTAATCTCATCCCCAAACATTCTTACAGAAGCATCCAGAATAAAGCTTAACCAACCTTCTGGGTACCGCGCACAGCTCTACCCAGTTGACACCTAAAATCAACCATCACAAGTATGGTACAGAGGAGTGGACCAAATTTCAGGCAGAGTTTAACAGCCACTGATTCTGATTGGCCTAGAAGTTCTCAGGTTCCATGAGTCAAGAAAAGTCCAGAAGGCTTGAGAATCTTGGATATTTTCCAGAGATAGATTTTGCAACCCATGGAAAACTCCACTAAAAGAGGGTGGGGGTTTGTGAGAATAAAGAAAAACCACGGGGGGGAACCATTAACAGATAATGAATCATCATCTCAGCTTAGCAGCTCCTGCTGCTTCCTCTGACAAAATAGCATCTCTGCCAGGCAAGGTTATTTGGGAGAGGAGAATTCACTTGTGGAAAGCTGGAGCCAGGACTTTTAACAGTGCTCTGTGCATATGTGTGCATGTGAGCTAAACTCTGCTAATAGAATATTTATCTAAGGACACGTTTTCCCCTTCTCTGATTCTTTCACTGATTCCTCTTCCTCTCTAAATCCTCTGAACAGTGCAAAGCCTCAAGCTTTGGACAGGCTCTCTGACATCAATCCTCTCCTTAACTGCTCTTTACCACAGATTTAGATGTGCTGATAATTCCTGAATATATTTTTTCCCAGCCAGCCCAGATCTTCCCTGCCAGTTTCTTACAGTAAAACTTAATATATTCACCTTAATATATCCAATAACCATCTCACCTGTACCTGAAAGTTTTTTCTCTCTTTAAAATGATTCCTTGTCATCACATGGTCTATAAAACCCTCAAAACATTAAAGAATCACCCCTGCCTTTTATAATGCGCATGGCCCAGTCCAGATGCAACCAAGGTATATCCCCTGTTCCTTAAGAACCACTTAGCATGACTTTTCTCTCTTTTCTCCACGGCATCTCTGCTAAGTAGCACCCAGCATGCAGAGCCTAGTGAGAGGCTGGGTATGAAACTAACTCAGTGAGAGGTATGAAAGAATATAAAACCACTAGAACAGATTCACAGTAAGACATCTGACTGTGGCTGATGCTTCAGAAAATAAAACTTGCATCTAAGAAGATCGGCCACTAAAAGCTTTATTTGTTTCCTTCTTGAAAATTTATTTTAGGAGCTGGGGCAAGTCAGGAATTTTGCTAAATTTTTATCAGGAAAAATAAAAGGAGACTCATCTCTTTTACATAATTCAATATGCTAACACTTTGCTTCTGCATTTCATGGATGAGCTGAAGCAGATGCTAAGTGGCCAAGCTTTCAGAACCTCTCATGCAGTTCCCATTTTACCCAGAAACTGAGGCAGGCTATTGCTAAAATTGGTCCAGGTTCAGCATTTCAACATTTATGAATGTTAAACTAAACTGATGCTGGGTTCCTCAACACACCATAGGCTCAGCTCAGGCAGTTTTCAACAAATGGCAAAAGCACAGCCCTAGTTCCTTGTCAAATATGATAACATCCCCACCCTCGCATAATAAAGATTTCCCATTTTCATAATAAGTTTTGCTTCAGTGCTTTTGACTTGATTTTGTCTGGAACCTAGAGGAAATGGGGATCTTGGAGGCTATTCAATCTGTCTTTGTTTCAGAGAAGAGCAAGGTGGAGCCCAGAGAAATCCAGGGACTTCCTCAAGGTCACACAGCAATTCCCTTTATCTCAGGGTCTCCATTTCCCTTCCCATAAAATGGCAATAAGAAACCTATCTACCTTACGGGGTTTTGCGACTATTAAATGAAATATTGCATAAGACAGATTCAGCAGAGTGAGTGCCTGGCGCATGAAAGAAAAACAGATGTTTGGCATTAATGATCCTCTCTGGGCTAATCCTCTGTGCAGGGGGCTGTGAAGACAGTCTAATAAGTCAGCAAGGCTGGCTGCATTGTGTTCGAATGTCCCCCCACTCTGTACGTTTGATTTAAAAAACAAAAACAAATGAACAAAAGCCAGAAGAGCTACTCTAGAGCGAAGCCCCTTCTGTCTTTGAACTTCACAAATTAGACCCAACAGTGTCAGGAGGTGGGGTAGGCGGAAGAGGGAAATTGCCCCTTCAAGAAAATCACCCTTCCTACACATAAAAGATGGCCTCTAGGAGAAGGGATTTGTCTCTCTTTACAAAGCTGGCCTAATTAAAGAAACTTTTCCATGGGTTTTTCAATTTATTATAGACATTACTGCAAAGGCAGCCTTGATATGCAGGAGAGATCGCCCTCTGCTGTACGTTTTCATTAGTGCACTAACTGCTGGTATTGCAGAGATCCTGGGTCTGGGAGAGGAGTGAAGTCCAACAAGCCTGAAGGTCCTCTGAGAGTGGAGGACACTGACTCCCTCAGGTTTTTGATTCCCCAAAGTGGAATGGACAACCTACAAGGCTCTCAGCCAAATGAGGAATTCGAGGGGAGAGGCTGCCCTGGGGTATGGGGAGAGGCTGAGGCTACATAACCATACTCTCGCTTCACTGATTACTCAACCCTGGGTCCAGACAGGGCTCTAAATTACAATGCAGGCCAGCTAACTTCTGAAGCATCCCTATGCTTCAGATGGACAGCAAATTATTACAAAATTCCAACTTAGTGAGTTCAAAAAGCCCACAATAGGCAGACGGAAGGTAAGTGTGTTCCTCTTTCTATTCTTGCAGTGCTAAAGATCACTGCTGACTGAGTGTTTCCCCTCACGACTGGGAAGAGGATTTTTCACTGACATAAGGAAGGATGATCCAATGGTCATAATTGGCCAGTAATGGCAACTGTCTATCTCTGGAGGTAATCCAACAGAATCTGAAAGTGTCCTTACAGACGTGGAGAAATCTCCAGATTCCAGCTTCAGAGGGATAGTTGGTCTACATCAGTAGTTCTCAGAGTCTGAGATTTCTCAGGCCACAAAAAAAAAAAAAAAATCCAAATTAACTTGGGGGAGCAACACAGGGTTTAAAGACACTTATAAAAACTACTACAGGTTTCCCCAGCTATCTGAAAGCAGAACATTCCTATGAAACCTTTCATAAGCTGAAACAGTGTAAAGTGAAAAAGCAATTCTTTTTCATAAATGCAAAAGACTTCTCTTTGAATTTCTTTTGCTTAGTGAAAGCAGACACTAATGAAGGTCCTTCATAAAAGCAAAGCAACATAAAGAGGACTTTCAGAAAATGGGATATCTGTGTTTATTATCACTATGGTTTCTTAAAAGAGGAGTCACTTTTTAAAATAAAAAAAAGTAAAAATTCTACCAAAGAATTCTACCACATGTTTAGAGAAAGAGCTAACACCTATCCTTCTGAAACTATTCCAAAAACCTGTGGAGAAAGGAATACTTCCTATCTCATTCTATGAGTCCACGACCACTGAGATACCAAAACCAGACAAAGATACCACATAAAAAGAAAATTACAGGCCAGTATCATTGATGACCCACTCCAGTACTCTTGCTTAGGGAATCCTGTGGACAGAGGAGCCTAGTGGGCTGCTGTCCATAGGGTCGCACAGAGTCAGACACGACTGAAACGACAGCATGCATGCATGCATTAGAGAAGGAAATGGAAACCCACTCCAGTATTCTTGCCTGGAGAATCCCAGGGACAGAAGAGCCTGGTGGGCTGCCATTTATGGAGTCACAAAGAATCAGACATGACTAAATTGACTTAGCAGCAGCAGCAGTATGATTCATGAACACAGACACAAAAATCCTCAAAAAATACTAGCAAAATGAATCCAATAATATATTAAAAGGATCACACATCATGATCAAGTGGGATTTATCCCAAGGATGCAAGGATTTGCAGGTATTTTCCCAATAGATGGTAAAGAGTCTGCCTGCAATGTGGGAAACCCAGGTCTGACTCCTGGGTTGAGATCTTCTAGAGGAGATTCAGTATTCTTGCCTGGAGAATCCCCATGGACAGAGGAGCCTGGAGGTCTACAGTTCATGGGGTCACAAAGAGTCCAATATGACTGATGGATTAAGCACAGAGCAAGACAATCAGTATGATACACAGTAACAAACTGAAGAATAAAAACCATGTGATCATCTCAATAGAAGCAGAAGAAAACTTCTGATAAATCAGCATTCATTTATTATAAAAACTCTCCAGAAAGTAGCCAAGGAGGGAACATACCTAAATATAATAAAGGCCGTATGTAACTAACCCATAGCTAACATCATACCCAATGGTGAAAAGCTGAAAGTCAGAGAAAGACAAATCATATTAATATACTATCATTTATATGTAGAATGTAAAAAAATATCAATACAACTTATTTAAAAAACAGAAATAGACTCACAGACATAGAAAACAAACTTACAGCTACCTAAGGAGAAAGGGGGACAGATAAATGAGGAGAATGGAATTAACAGATACACAATTGTATATAAACAGATAACCAACAAGAACATGCTGTATAGCACAAAGCACTATACTCAACATTTTGGTATAGCTGGTAAGGGAAAAGAATCCAAATATATGTATATCAGGATTGGTCACTGCTGCCAGGAAGAGGATGAAAGAAAGGAGGGGCAGAACCACTCCAGCAAACCCAGAAAATACACAAATAGAGAAAAGATGTTTAGTGTTGCATGCCACTGAGACTCAGGGGTTATTTGTTACATACCACTATTGTGGTGATAGCTAACTGATAGAGGATCTAAATTCCATCCTCTTCCTACAGTGGAAGGAATGCCATCAGGGCTGAGTGGAAGAGGTGACATGAAGCACAGCACAGCTCTTAATCTCACCCCCACCAAGCTTTTATCTACACTTGGAACCCTTTTCCTATTCCCTGGTTCTAAGAGAAAGTGGAACCTTCTGCTCAAGCAAAGAAAAAAACAAAACAAGCTGCCTGGGACCAGGATGGGCCGCCGTATTCTGCTGCTCTGGCCACTTAGCATCGATGGGGTGCATATTTTTCAAATATTTGCAGATTATCTTTGTAGATGCTCCGACTTTAACAAATTCACTCGCAATTGTTCTAAATTTTTCACTGACTTGCCTTCCTTAGCAAGCACTGTATGCAGCCCACAGTTTTTAACTGTTCTGTAGAAAGTCAGCCTGGAGCACAGGTTACAGAAATAAATCTAAAATTTACAAATTAGTAACTCTGGACTTTGTGCCAGACACTGGATCTCTCTAAGGTTATTTCCTCATCTGTAAAACCTCCTACTTACTTCAGAGGATGGTAGAGAAGTTTAAGTCATGTATACAGGACAAGGCTATGGAAGGTGCTCGAAAAATGCTTGATTCTCCCATGTTGGCGCCTTGGTCAATATAAACTTCAACAAGACTACAGGGAGGCCACTTGGGGCAGAAGCAAGGACTCTGGTGTCGGAGTAAGAAATGGACTCTCATCCTGGCTCCGTCACCCACCAGCTATGTGGAACAAACCATTTCAACCTTCTGAGCCTTTGGCTTCATCCCCTGAAAATGGTGATCATAAAAAAACAAAAGCAAGGAAATAATCCCATGAGATAATCTGTTCAAAAGGGTTTTGACAAACTGTTAAGACCCATTCAAATATAAATTCTTATTCGTGGACAGAAATACAGTGACATTTTCATCTGTGTTGGTTTTAATGGCACTTCACTTAATAATAAACACTGAATAATTAAATACTATTGAAGACTAGTTATGAAAAACCATAGGAATTTATATAAAATCCATTTATTGAGAACTAGCCAATCAAAAATAAAAATGTGATTTAAGGAGTTTTCAAAGAGGGGTAGAAAACCACAGAGTTCTGTTCGCTCCAGTATCACGATTAAAGGCCCTTTTGGTCCAAGGAGATGATCTCATAAAAGCATATCCCAGAACGCAGAAGGGTGAATGCAGGATTCAAATCTCCCTCATTTTATGGGTCACAGAATGAGAGAACAGCACCATACAGGGAAGCTAGCTTAGTAAATCCCCATTCTGAGAAGAGATGGAGAAAACAGACAGACACAAACCACATACGTGAAGCTTTTATGTGGCCTGTAATAGAACCTGACTTTGGTCCACATACTGTGATATATTAAACATATGGGTCATCTTTCCAAAAGAATGTTCAACTTTATTATTTTTGCATAGTTCCAAGCTGATATTACGGCCCCTCCAACTGGGCAATGACAGAGGTGGGATTCCAAAACATCGTTACCACATGGGCTCTGGGGTCCTCATGCAGGACTTGGGCCCTGGGATGAATGTCACAATTAGATCCATGTGTGAGAAGGGCAAGGTCTTTTGCATCTCGGCACAGTTCCTGCAAGATTTCTTGTTCTTTTCATCGTCACAAAGTTTTAAATAGAACCTTTGTGTCCCTGCCGTGGGACTCAGATTCTCAAGGATAAATGAAAGGGCTGGAAACAAAATATGTTCATACGCTTAGTTTATCAGGATGCTGGTAAATAAAGAGCCTGAAATCAGAAGATTCATCTGAATGTGGTCACAGGAGTCTTCAGAGGTAAAAAAAAAAAAGGCAACACCCAACTAACACATATCTTTTCCTACTGGTAAGAGTAGTCTGATTCACTTAGGTGAAGAAATTAGCAAAAAGGAAAATAAGTCAGACATTCTCAATAATGTGTTCATATTACAGGGAAGTTGAAGGACCTTCTCTGTCAGCATGGACTTAAGTTCAAGAGCAGAAATCTGCTGCTGATCTTAATGCTAATAATAATATTTAGCTATTGCCAGACACTGTGGTCAAGGCTTTCCATACATAATATACATCATTTAATATTCACAATAATCTCATGAAAGAAACATTATGCACTTCATCATGCTGAGGGGGAAATGGGAACCTGACAAATTGTAGGATCTGCTCACAAATTTAGGTGTTAGAAGTGTCAGGAAGTGCATCCCGTTCTGTCTAAATTCAAAACCGTCCCCCCACCCTGCCCAAATAACATCCACAGAGAGATGTGAAACACCAATCTTCTGATCTCCTAGAATCGATGTCTTTAGCTAAAATAATTTCTTGTTAAAGACAGACTTTAAAAGGAGGAAGGTCTCACACAGCCTCCTCATCCTCATACCTCTCCTACCCCCATCTGCCAATCTCCAGAGAGCAGGGCTTAGTTTGAGAGCAAGAACAAGTTAGGCAACACGCTTAAGCAATTGACATGATTATCAGTTATGAACTATCCACTGCAAAGTAGAAGTTTTATATCTGTAACTTGTAATTTTTAAATAAATACTAGACGATCAATTTTTAAAGTTTCACAATATTTATAGACCTTACTTTGGAAACCACCACATTAGATTCTGGTCTTTTATCTGCTAGCAAAAACATTTGCTTAAAATAGTGCCCTGCCTCTCCCTGCCAATCAGTGTTATCAACCGGATATTCCAAGTAGTCTCCAAGAGGCTTCCTAGGTCTAAGGTTCTAAAGGACAAAGAAAGGAAAGGTGATTTACTCTGGGATTTATGTAAGATTTGCTTATCAAGAATTGAGCAAGAGCTTCGCTGGTGGCCCAGTGGTAAAGAATCCACCTGCCAATGCAGGCGAAGCACCCCCCAAGTGGGAGGCCGGGAAGATTCCCTCTATAAAGAAATGGCAACCCACTGCAGACTTCTTGCCTTGGAAAATTCCATCAACAGAGGAGCCTAGTGGGCCACAGTCACAATCAGACATGACCGAGTGTGTGAACACACAGTGTGTGAACACACACTGCCCTAGTGACTAAGAATCTGCCTGACAGTGAAGGGGGACATGGGTTTGATCGCTGGTCCTGGAGGATCCCATCTGCTTGGAGCAACTAGGTCTTTGCACCACAACTACTGAGCCTGTGCTCTAGAGCCCAAGAGCCCCAACTACTGATGCCCCCGTGCCTAGAGCCCGTGCTCTGCAGCAAGAGAAGCCATCACAGTGAGGGGCCCACACACCACAGCTGGAGAGTAACCCCCACTCGCCACAACTAGAGGAAGTCTGCACGGCAGTGAAGGCAGCACAGCCACACACCCACACACCCACACCCACACCCACACCCACACCCACACCCACACACAGCTTTTAAAAAAGAATTGAGCCATAGGGCCTCTGAAGAAAAGGCTGGCATCTAGGAATTGCTCAAAATACTCCTGAAAGATGGATGCATACTGAAAAAAGTGTTCAGTGAGCCAAAACATAGTCTAAAGGACAGAGGCACTTGCTATGTAATGATTAATGACTTCTCAACTGGAAAAACATGTTAATAGGCAGCTTTGGGTAGTAAGTTTTATAAGCATGGGCACTTGCATCTTCGGTGATGACCAACCAACTCCGCTGGCCTGAAAGAGACCACGACTGCTAGCAGGGCAAGCTGTCAAGCTCATCGCTCTGGAGACCATTTTGAGAAGATCTCTTTCAGGCTAGCCAGTCTTGACCTCAAGCAAGAGACTCAAGGCACGATTACCATTCCAGGCCTCTGACGGGATGATACACCACTCGCTTTGCGGAAAACTGAAGCCGTTGACAATATCTCAATGTGCCCAGCCCCAATGTGATTCAGTCAAACATATCTAGTTGTATTCTCTTAAGACTGCCCTTATAAAAGTTTAATAAGAGACAAGAACTGACATTTATGGAGCATATGCTAGGCAAGCTACATAGATCGTCGTATTTAATTTTTACAACTGTACTCTATTCAAGCCCATGAATGTCAACGGGAAAACTCCAGAAGGCCAGGCCAAGCTCTTGAACCAGGGTAAACCTCTTAAATTCCTGTGTCATGATTCTGACTAACTGACTGCCAGAGCCTGAGTACCTGGTTTGAAAACAAAAACCTCAAAGTTCAATAAGGGATGCCACGTCCAGCCCAAAACTAGTCATGAGTTCTTTTTGTGCAGTGAGTTCTAGAGGTAAAAGGATGCCACCCCATTATGGTACAAGTGCTGCATAAAGGAAACCTCCCCAGCCGTCTCTCATACACGCTGAGAACCTGGGGAACGTGTCCTGTTATCTGTGGTGACCCTGGAACGCTATGAACTTAAAAGTTGCCAGCAGCTGGTTTAACTTAGGCAATGCATTTCTCGACATGGTTTGCAAACATTTTGGAAATGAGAGTGCACATAACGAACTTGCCTGAACTTCATATTTCCTCTCTCAGTTCTCGTCCTGAGCCTCTCCTAGTGGCCTGGCCAAAGTCCAAAAGCAAACACTGAAGTCTTATGTTTCAGTCTCCTTATTAACCTTTACAGCAATGACTTCTGATTCACTGTCATGTCTTCACTTCCTTAAAATCAGCTCATCAAGAGAAATTACCTGCCCATGTCTACCCTGTGCCCACCCCTTAAAAAAAGAGGCACCATACCAGAGATTCAGCCAAAACAAGCCTGACTTTTCTGACAGAAACTCTCCAAAGGGGAATCAAGTGTTTCTGGGAGAATTTCGAGCATCTCTCTGCAGCGACAAAGAGATGGCTTGTTACCAAAAGCCCGTGAGAATATAATGGAAAGGAAACTGATGAAACCAAGTGTCTCAAAAAGAAAAGAAAGAAAAAAAAAGGTTTGCTCCTGATAGCTCTCAAGGAAGATGTACTATGGTGCTATCGTACTTCCTGGGAGGAAACAAGCAAGAGGAAGAGAAACCGGAGACCTCATTATCTAAATCAACATTCCCCCTGAATGTTTTTACTTATGAACAAATGAAGGCATCCTAATGGCTTCATACTTTCTTCCTCACCCTCAATAGTCCATCTTTCGATTCTCAAGCTATCATAAGTGCATACGGACGTGAAAAGAAGACTCTCATCTTCGTGGATTTTGACAAAAAGAACACCAAAATGCAAGTCCTCATTTTCAGCCAACCAATAAATAGAGCGGAGCGGAATATAGGAACGGGAGCTATTTTGAAGGTTTCCCATGGTTACAGCTGCTATGGAAATGATTTTCTTCTCTGGGGTTTTCAGATATGTGAGCTTAGCTTCAATCACGGTTTAAAGAAGGACAACAAAGGGAGAACACGAACAGAAATGGCTTCTTTTATTTAAAATTTTAAAAGCTTCCATACTGGGGTGGTTGGAGGATGGGTGCTGGCACCAACGGTCATGGTAACCTCAAAAGGCTCCATCAGAGTTGCCCAGCAGGGAATGAGATCAATCCCTTATAGTCTGGAGAGAAACCTGTGATTCTTGGATCTACACAGAGACAGGCTGATCTTTTAAAGCACAAATTGAATCTTAGCTGCTCTGTGTAAAATCATTCAATGGCTTCCCATTAATCTTAAGATAAACTCCTCAATTTCCAAGACGACCTGGTGTAGACATTCTTCTCTGCCTTTCATTCATCTCTTCCATTCTCTGCCTTATTTTCTATACATCTGCTGTCCTGGTGTTCAGTCCAAATGTACATTCCTTCCTGCCTCAGGACCTTTGCACGTGCAGTTACCTCTGCCCAGGATACGGTTCCCCCTTCACTTGCCTATCACTTGGTTATCTTCCAGATTAAATGGAAGATATATCATTTTCTTCAGTCCTTGAAGCTTGATCAGCTTGACTCATCCTTCCCTGTAGAGTACTTGCTACAGTTAAATATGTAATTGGATGCTTCATGCTCCATGAGTATGAAGAAGAGTAGAAGCTTTATGAGGACAGGAACTACAGGTATGCTTTGCCCTGCTATACATGGCTTTAATGCAGTGCCTCTTATGTTGTGGGCACTCAATATTTAATGGATAGATGATTTAATGGCATGTTACAATTAGGCAGATTCTAATTGTCTCTACCCAATGTAGAGGAGTGGTAGTTTTCTAAGCCCCAAATATCCCATCCCTGTCAGTTTGACAGGATTTCATAAATATAGGCTGAAAAGGTTCTGTATCAATTATATCTCAATAAAGCTAGAAAAATATGGACTGAAGTTACATCTCAGGCAGGGTTTAGGTTTTGAGTTAGTATACAAGGTCAGATCAAGAAAGACAGTGGTTCTCAACAAGGGGTGATTTGCCTCTAGGGCACATGTGGTGATGTCCAAAAACACTTTGGGTGATCAGAGCATCTAACTGGTAGAGATAAGGGATGCTGCTAAATATACAATGCAAAAGACAACTCCCCACCAAAAAAAAAAAAAATTATTCAGTTCAATATGTCAATAGTGCCCAGGCTGAGAAGCACTCATGTAGACTGTCAACCACAAACTGGCACTTGCCACTGGCAGATGCCATCTACCTCTACAAGGATTATATCACGTTGCTTCTGCGGTTGCTGATTTTGAACATCCTCCTGAAAGGAGTTCAGAGTGAGAACAGAAACGAGGCACTCTGTGCTCTGGGAAAAACTGGCGAAACAGATCTTCAGATAATTAGATATTTGCAGGAGCTGACCTTATGAGCCCAATTCTTGTATCTCCTCCTATCTAAAAATGCACTAAGATCCTTCATGGTGATGTCTGCTCCTCACGGTTAGAGGTAACCTTTGTGAGACTAGCAGAAACTTTCTGCAAAAAATGTGTGCTGGACTGCACGTACTCCCACTTCACCAAAATCACATATATACTGACCTTCTCCCCTGGGAGCAATTTCTCAGAGCTATGTGAAATGCTGCCTCCCTTCCCTGGCCCAATTTGGCCCCAAATAAAACCTGACTCACAACACTCACGTTGTACTTTTTTTTTTTTAAGTTGACAAGAGTAAGATAAGTCTTCACAACACACTTGAAAGAGGTGCCATCTTAAAAAGTGACAACCATTTCTCCTGATATATCCATCCCACCAGCTTTCCTCTAGTATTTACAAAAGGCACTGCTGCTTCATATGAGTGCCAGTCACGAGCTTGCACCAAAGAGCCACAGTGCATTAAAAATGTGTATCTTTAAATACTAACATCCCCCTTGATGTGGCAAGAAGCCCACACCACCAGAGGCACTGGGAAGCTGAAATCAACAAGAACCGAAAGATTCACGTACTTCCTGTTCTGCTCATGCTGTGCTAGGTACCACCATGAGTAGAATGAAAGGCAAACGCCCACACTTATTTATTTCCTTCTCTTTCACTCTGTCTTCCCCAAACAGATTAGGTGGTGAAACATGAACACACCCACCTTAATCTTGCCAACAGGGTCAACTTTCTGCCCACTGAAATGCCTCTAACAACATCCCCCCAACTACTTCCCACTTCCACGCAGGTGAAAACTCTATAGAGGATGCATTCTTCTGGATTCGGCACTTTCTTATACAAAATGAGCCTATTAAAGTGCAAATTCTTAAAAGAAATGTAAATTCCAGGTAATTTTTTTAGAGGTAAGCGAGTACTTTACCTTTCAGTAGTGAGGAATTTAGTGGCTCAGAGGTTAAAGCGTCTGCCTCCAGTGCGGGAGACCCAGGTTCAATCCCTGGGTCGGGAAGATCCCCTGGAGAAGGAAATGGCAATCCACTCCAGTATTCTTGCCTGGAGAATCCCATGGACGTAGAAGCCTGGTAGGCTACCTCCACGGGGTTGTAAAGAGTCGGACACAACTGAGCGACTTCACTTTACTTCACAGTGGGGAATTTAACTTATGAAATGAACAGATATAAGAGAACTGGGCACCAAAAGTTAAGGGATTTGGCAGAAGGTAGGATCTGGGTTGAGTGTACGGGGGCAAAATAGCAGCAGAGAGCACTGAAAATAGGGTCAGTAGCTGTGTGACACCAGGCAAATGACATAACCTCTCTGTGCCTCAGTTTCTTTACCCATAGAATGGATATAACAGTGCCAGTCTCAGAGGGTTTTAGGTGAAGAGCAAATGCAATAATGGAAGTTAAGCAAAAGACTGGTCCCTGACCGCACAGTTTTTCCCAGGGTGGGACTTGATGCAGTTGCAAGAAGACTGTAAAGAGAAGAAAGCCACTTGAAGAATTCTTACACATTTCATACAGTCAGCATTTAATAAATACTGCTCAACATTTAATTCATTAATTTAAACTTGGCCCTTGTGCCTTGCTGACAGAACACCAGTATTACAGTCAGGATGCCAATGAATCTAGTTCAACAACTACATTTCCTAATTTCCCTTGCAGGTAGGGATGGTCACATGACCACATTCAGGCCAATGAGATGGCACAGGTGGATCGTCCAGGAAAGAAAGATAATTCACCTGAAACAGCACTTTTCCTCCTTCCCTCTCCTTCCTGTCTGAAATACACTGAATGTACAGGGTGGGGATATGGGACTTGATGGTGGGTGGGCAAGAAAAGCCACAGTGTTCTCTTGAGGACAAGAGAACATGCTAAGGACTAGATGAACTGAAATAGAAGGGTCTCAGGTGACAGCACTGAGCTGGCAACCCATCCTCAATTGCCCTTACTCGCCGTTCCTCATTACGCATTAAAAATAAAACTCCTACTGCATTTAAGCTAACTTTTGTTTTTTGGAGGGGGTCTGGTTACCTGCAGGCACATACAATTCTTCACCAATAACACACTTTTCTTACCTTACAGAACAGTGTCTATACCTTTTCCTGGGCTTCCCTGGTGGCTCAGATGATAAAAAAATCTGCCTACAATTCAGGAGACCCAGGTTCAATGCCTGGGTCAGGAAGATCCCCTGGAGAAGAAAATGAGAACCCGCTCTAGTATTCTGGCCTGAAGAATTCTATGGACAGAGGAATCTGGCAGGCTACAGTCCACGGGGTTGCAAAGAGTTGGACACGACTGAGCGACTAACAGACACACATACCTCTTCCTGGTCATACTGCTTCCACAGTTTAACTACCTACCCTCAACTTCCTAAACACAGATGACTAACAATACCTATTTTACGTGTTTTTATGTATTTATTTTTGGCTGCACTGGGCCTTCGCTGTTATTCTCGGGCTTTCTCTCGTTGGCGTGAGCGGCGTCTGCTCTCTCCAGTTGCAGTGCATGAGTCTCTCATTGTGGTGGTTTCTCCTGCTGCAGAGCATGGGCTCTAAGGTAAGAAGGCTTCAGTAGTGGTGGCACGTGGGCTTAGCTGCCCTGTGGCACAGAGAATCTTCCCAGCCCACGGATCAAGCCTGGCAAGTCCGACTAACAACGCCTTTATCTGAAGCCCCAACCATACTCTTGAGCCCGAATCCAGGATGAGCATCCAGAACGTGTCTATCAGAATGTCCTCTGGGCCATTCAACCCCATCTTATCTGAATCCCTCCTCCTCTCCTTCCCTATATCTTCTCTTCCTCCTCCTGGCTTTCGGTATTCAGCATCACCCAGTCTCCCAATGCAGAAACCTTTCCTTCCTTTCAATCTCTCAATTTCAGGTCAGCCACTGAGTCTGAAGGACTGGCTCACAGAGGCAAGCCCATACTGTACCCATGCAGACTAGAAGAGGGGGTAAGGGATCAGGGGAAAAGGGCAGATGCTCACAAAGGCCTTTTTCATGCTTTATCTTCCACCCGGAGCACCAGTCTGCTCATTTTCTGGAGCTGACATGGTGCCACCAGCAGGACTTTCAATGAGGAGCAATGTAACCATCATATTTCACAACAGTCTGCCTCTGTCGTTAAAGCAAAAGAGGTACTCAGGACAATTATCCAGTTCACTGAGCCTGGTATATTTTTCTATTCTGAATTCCTTGCAACTGATGGTAGCACTGAGGAGTGTGCATGTATTAGGGGCTGTACTTTGGAGGCACTTATAATACCCCAACAAGCATCCATATAACTGGCAAATTACCTCTGTAGTTTGGACATACATGTATCTGTTTACTATCTCATACTCCAAACCACCAGGATGAAATAAAAATCCAATAGGCTTATTAAAGGTCCGATAGGCCTAGCCACCAAGAGAACCAATAATGCTGTAGTTTATTAGGC
>SJYC01098861.1:0-13820 GCA_006408675.1 Madoqua kirkii | reverse complement strand
ACCAGTTCTGGAATAGATGGGAAAGGACATTCTAGGCAGAGGAAGCCACATGTACAAAAGACTAAGGAGGGATCAGACAAAACCAAGTGTGACCAGGGATAAGAACAAGCAGAACCTTAACTGCTAACGCAGTGTTAACTTTGGAAAGCAGTGTATCCTTGTTTAGCCAAGTCCCAGGTACGTGCCAGATGACCTGGCAAGGCCAATCCTGGGCACGTGCTTCAGATAACCTCTTGAATACTGTGTCCCAAAAGAACACTACAGAAGCAAAGATGCCTAGTAAGACATAAATTATGGCAAAACTATGAAACAAGCTAAGGATGTGAAAATTCATAATTCAACACACTAGTTACCTCAGAGAGAGGAAAGAAGATGAAATCACAAGAGATAATAAGGTTCTTTTTCCTAAAACCAGGTGGTAGGTTCATGGGTGTCCATCACAACACTATTGTTTGTGCATTATACATATTTTATTAATATTTTTATCTGCTCAATATTTCATAAGAACTAGCTCTTTGTATCTGAGGGCTGGGTGGAAAATGGATTAGAGGGGTGAAAAGGCAGAAGTGGGGAAATCTGTTAGGTAGACCAGGGCACCTGCTGAAGCAAGAAATAATAGTGGTTTCCAGAAGAGCATGATACAGAGGAGATGGAGAGAAAGAAATGCTGCCAGGCCACACAGTTAAACCATAATTTCAAACTGGGTTTAAGGTTTGAGCAACATTTCTAGAGTGTGATGGGAACAGTGAGAGAGAGAGGGTTTCTTTCCCAATTTAAAAAACGCCTTGATTTTTTTACAGATCTGTAAATCAAGACTCAGATGAGATTAAAAAAATAATAATAATTAGGGGCAGGATGGACCAGTACCAAAATCATTAACACCAGCCTTCTGCCTCTTGCTACCCAGTCATGTGACAGAACACAAACTCACACTCTGATACACCAGAATTCAGTACCGGGGGCATCATCAGTACGGCATGCTGACAGTATATTGGTCTTTGTCTATAATAATGATACATCTTATTCCCAAAGAGTCTCCATCAGGGTTCAGTTCAGTCGCTCTGTTGTGTCTGACTCTTTGCAACCCCATGAATCGAAGCACGCCAGGCCTCCCTGTCCATCACCAACTCCCAGAGTTCACTCAGACTCACGTTCATCAAGTCTGTGATGCCATCCAGCCATCTCATCCTTTGTCGCCCCCTTCTCCTCCTGCCCCCAATCCTTCCCAGCATCAGAGTCTTTTCCAATGAGTCAACTCTTCACATGAGGTAGCCAAAGTACTGGAGTTGCAGCTTTAGCATCATTCCTTCCAATGAACACCCAGGACTGATCTCCTTTAGAATGGACTGGTTGGATCTCCTTGCAGTCCAAGGGACTCTCAAGAGTCTTCTCCAGCACCACAGTTCAAAAGCATCAATTCTTCAGTGCTCAGCCTTCTTCACAGTCCAACTCTCACATCCATACATGATTACTGGAAAAACCATAGCCTTGACTAGACGGACCTTAGTCGGCAAAGTAATGTCTCTGCTTTTGAATATGCTATCTAGGTTGGTCATAACTTTTCTTCCAAGGAGTAAGCGTCTTCTAATTTCATGGCTGCAGTCACCATCTGCAGTGATTTTGGAGCCCCTCAAAATAAAGTCTGACACTGTTTCCCCATCTATTTCCCATGAAGTGATGGGACCGGATGCCATGGAGCACTAAAAAACTAATATAGCAAAATCATGCTTTTTTCCTCAGTTTATGCAGTCCATTGTTTTCACCTATAAAGTAGTAATACCCTCCGCCTGAGAAGATAAAGTGAGATAATGTATACACATAAGAGAGAGAAATTCTAATTTGACATTTCTTTTTTCCTGTTCAAAAGTGTTAGTTGCTCAGTCTTGTCTGACTCTTTGTGACTCCGTGGACTGTAGCCCCACCAGGCTCCTCTGTCCATGGGATTTTTCAGGAAAAAGTACTGGAGTAGGTAGCTATTCCCTTCTCCAGGGGATCTTCCCAATCCAGGGACTGATTGAACCCAGGTCTCCTACATTGCAGGCAGATTCTTTACCATCTGAGCCACCAGGAAAGCTCTAGAAGAATTTCAATGCTTCTTCAAGGTACAGTACTGCTTTCAGGGGTTCCAGGGTATGGTTTTATATTTTATCGACATGGTGACCATAAATGGAGGACAACTTCAGAGAGACAGTCTATAACATCTCACGTGATTTCACTGCAAAAGGGTAAGAAAAGAGAAGAATGAATTAGAACAAGTGAGCTACCTAAGCTCCCCTTTAAGAGACGACACACATCTCCTTCCACTAAGACAGTTGTTGGATGATCTCCTTGCCTTCTGGAAAGGTCAGTCCCAGGACCTGGGAGTCCCTCGGTGGGAGCCTGTGTCAAGCAGCACTCATTGTGTCAGTGCATGCTGGTGGACCCAACCACTGTCTCTTTCCTCTGGATTCTCTATGTTGCTGCCATGCGTTGACACAAAATGCCAGAGGGCGCTGGGGGCAAGGACCAGATCTCTAACAGTAAAAATTATTCCCCCAGTGGAGCAAAAAAGTCTGTTGCAGGGACTTCCCTGGTGGTCCAGTGGCTAAGACTCTGAGTTCCCACTACAGGGGGCCCAGGTTCGATCCCTGGACAGGGAACTAGATCCTACAAGCTACAGCTAGACCTGGAATAGCCAAATAAATAAATAATAAAGCATTTTTTGAAAAAACAAAACTAAGGGGGAGAAGAGGAAGGGAAAAAAAACTCTTTGCTGCAGGAACCCAGAATTTCCACACATTACAACTGTGGTTCTGCCTTTCCATCAAGTCACCATGCTAGCATGTCTTCATTCTTGTCATCAGCTTGTCAGGCTGGAAGTCTGGAAAAGCAGTCTCTGGTGTAAGCGCCAGGAGCCATCCGATGCCATGGCCCCATGTAAATCTGTCCTTGTCACGAGAAGGACTCAAATTAAACAGGCCCTCCACCCTCCTTCAGGATAAAAAAATCCTGTGCTTCTCGGAAAGCGGGGGTTAGAAACTTAATTTATTAGAGATTATTCTGCACCAGGAACAGTGTTAGCTGAATGTACATATATTTTCTAATTTAAGGATCATTTGATTAACTTGCAAAGATCCTGGTTTAAACTGGATCTGGGAGACAGAGCCTAAAAATACACTGGCCAAAGAATTTAGTCTTTACAAGCCATTGGGAGGAGGATTATCTGCCCTAAGATGCCTTGTTATGGAATCAGTTTTGTCCCAATAGAATCATTCATTCATTTTTAGCCACTCATGCAACACGTATTTACTAAGTTCTGTGTGTCAACTTGGAGAAGGCAATGGCACCCCACTCCAGTACTCTTGCCTGGAAAATCCCATGGACGGAGGAGCCTGGTAGGCTGCAGTCCTTAGGGTCACTAAGAGTCGGACATGACTGAGTGACTTCACTTTCATCACTGGAAAAGGAAATGGCAACCCACTCCAGTGTTCTTGCCTGGAGAATCCCAGGGATGGGGGAGCCTGGTGGGCTGCCATCTGTGGGGTCGCACAGAGTCAGACACAACTGAAGCGACTTAGCAGCAGCAGCAGTGTGTCGACTTTCATGGACAAAACAGCCAGAAATACCCATTCTGAGGCACTCACATTCTAGCTTGGGGAGAAGACATAATAGATTGGTAAATTATATGATATGTAAAAGGATGCTGTGCAGGATGAAAAAATTAGAGTAGAACAACGAGTTTGGGGAGTATAGCGGTTGTTGTTGTTTAGTCGCTTCAATTCAGGTCCCACTCTGTGACCCCATGGACTGTAGCCTGCCAGGCTCCCCGTCCATGAGGTTTCCCAGGCAAGAATATTGGAGTGGATTGTCATTTCTTTCTCCAGGGCATCTTTCTGACTCTGGGATCAAACCCACATATCCTGCATTGGCGGACAGATTCTCTACCACTGAACTGCCAGAGAAACCCACTATTTGACCAGGCAAAGATATATATGTTTCTGGTAGGTCAAAGAGACTCTAGTGAAAATAACCAGATTTGAATCATGTTACTGATATCAGATTGAAGTCACTTAACCTGCAGGAAAGAGGAACCCCAGGAGCAAGAGGTAATGGGATAGATCTTTGGTGCAGATGGGGACAACGAGAAGGGGGAAGAGGGAACTACTATAATTTACAGGGTCACATGATAGGGAATACTGTCTCATAAATAAAATCTGATCTTGCTGGGAGACTCAAACATGCTCTCAACCACAGTTGTAAAAATTGCATTTAACTTCACAAACCCCAAGAACCAAGGCAGGTTTACTTGGTACAAGTAGGACGAGGAAAAAAGAATTTTTTTGAGTGACTTTTTGGAATGACTTTTGAGACAGAAATTTTGAAATGAACAGAAGTGAGTTTCAAATACTGAAATGAGACTGCTTCAAAACAAGAATCCCTGAAGAATTATAAAATTTGGCCAAGATATCAATAAAGAATGAGCTGAAAGTGAAAGTTGCTCAGTCGTGTCTGACTCTTTGAGACACCATGGACTGTACAGTCCATGGAATTCTGTAGGCCAGAATACTGGAATGGGTAGCCTTTCCCTTCTCCAGGGGATCTTCCCAACCCAGGGATCGAATCCAGGTCTCCCACATTGCAAGTGGATTCTTTACCAGCTGAGCCACAAAGGAAGCCCCAAAGAATGAGCTATCCATTGGTAAAATTTGACAAGGCCAGTTGGGTAAAATTACTAGAAAAAATAGGATCATCTTATGTTTTAGACAGACGAGTTTAGACTCATGAGTAAACTGGTTATATATAGAAAGTAAAATGGATAAAATACTAGTCTTGAATAGTAATCTATCCAGATGTACCACACACCCCTCTCTTTTATCAACCTTATCTTTGTGGTTGACTAACCAGTATAGAAATGCTAAGGACTCGTCTAGCCATTGGTGAAACAGGAGGAGTTCAAGAAAACATTCTTTAAAAGAATGTCATGGCCAAAGGACATGACAAAAACTGGTTAGAATTAACTAGATCCAAGATGGTGGAAGATTCAACTTTCAGTAGACTTTGAGCCTTAGTATACACTCATTGTAATATATTAGCAAATACTAAATAACACACTCATAAACGTCATGACAGTTATGAAAACGAAAACGTTAGTCGCTCAGTGGTGTCCAGCTCTTTGCAACTCTCTGGACAGTAGCCTCCCAGGCTCTTCTGTCCATAGAATTCTCTAGGCAAGAATACTGGAGTGGGTTGCCATTCCCGTTTCCAGGAGATCTTCCTGAGGCCGATCATAAAATGCTAAAAAAGTAGGTGGTGGCCTAATTCTGGGAAATCCACACCCCTTCCCCAAAATAGTTGGAATAATCCTCCTATTCATTAGCCTATGAAATTACCCACCCCATAAAAACTAATCATGCCATATTCCAGGGCCTCTCATCTTCTGAGATAGCCCACACTCTGTCTGTGGAGTGTGCTTCTTTCTAAATAAATCCACTTCTTACCTACCACTTTGTCTCTCACTGAATTCTTTCTATGATGAGACATGAAGAACTGGAGCTTCATTAAGTCCTAAGACCAGGTGTGTGATCTCAATGAAAGGACCATGGGTTCAAGTCCCAATCTACGCTGCATGGTTTTACTGGATGACAGAAAGAGAACCAACTTTTCCTAGAAGTTTCCAAAGAAGTGAAGAAAAATAATCATCAGTGACCTTGGAGGATGTGTTCACCTGCATCCGTTACTGGTAAATCACCCAGATCTGGACTAGTTTGTCAGCAGATGCCAAAGCTGACCTTGTGCTCACTGTGTGACACAATGCCCCATGACCCCATGTTTGTGAGGTCGCCGTCTTGTTCCAAGTCTATTATTTGGAAGGATGAATGGAAGGAATGGAAGAATGAACAAAGGAAGGAAGGAGTAGATAATATCCACAGCAGTCAGAATATAGTTTAATTTGCCTTGGGCCTCCTTATCTAAATTTCAGTTGGGCAGTAGAAACAAGTAGTGACCTATTTTCTGGGTGTAATTATCAGTTCAGTTCAGTTCAGTCACTCAGTCGTGTCCAACTCTTTGCAACCCCATGGACTGCAGCACACCAGGCCTTCCTGTCCATCACCAACTCCCTGAGCTTGCTCAAACTCATGTCCATCAAGTCAGTGATGCCACCCATTGGTTGCAGTTATATTTGCCATTAAATCTATTGTCACAAAGAAAACACTGGAGTCATGTGGGGGTGTGGTGGAGGAGGGTACGTGGGGAAATTCAGTCAGATCGGCAACCCTTATCCTTGAGGGAAAATGCCTGGGTTCAAGCTCTGACAATTGCATCCATTAGCTATATGACCTTGGGGATTTCTGTTCTCTCTCTGTTTAAATTTCCTTATAAAAAGGTAATGTCTACCTCACTGAGTTTCGTGAGGCTTAGAGAAATAATCATATGTAAAACACATTATTAACACTGAATAGATGTTGGCTGTTGTCATAACAATGCTAATTACTATCATCTTAAAAAGCGTACAGGCAAGGAGCAGGGGTGAAAGTGAGAGTGGAAGGAAAGGAAGGGCTGGCTGCTGTCACCAGTGAGTGAGAACCCAACGATGAGAGTCAAGTGACGACAAACCAGCAGCCAAAGTCAGACTGAGAAATCTGTGTCCTGCATGAGAGGTCCTGGCACTGACGGAGGGAGAAGGCAGAGTCCCGCGCGGCCTGGGACTGGAGGGTCAGGGTTGACTAGAGGGGAAGGTGCCTGGTGAATATGTGCGGCTGTGTTGTATTCACTCCAAAGAACATGGAGCCACAGCCCAGGCCATGAGGCCGTGGCCTGGAGCTCTGACACCTGCCCTGGAGGTACGGAATCGCCTTGGGGACAGGTGGCTCAGCCGGGATAGACTGTTCTCTGTTTATTTGGGTCCAAGCACTCATAGTCATCTACTCCAGCACCAGCTGATGGGTCCTGATGTCACAGCTTGGTAGGTGTTCCTTTCTGAACAGAAAATGGTTTACACTCACCTATGGGAAACACAGACTCACTGTCAGAAATGAGGGGTTGAGGGTAATCATTAGTTAAGAATTACAAGATGTTTGGGCTTGACACAAAACTAGAGGACATCAGAAGCATAATAGTTTTTAGAAACGTACCCTATATGAAAAGTCCTTTTCTTGGACAGTGCTACAAAATGAATACAGACACTCGTGAGCTTAAATAACACAGTGCCCAATTTCTCCAACCCTATCCTCAGACAGACTTGGATTTGAATCTTGCACTCAGCTTGTCTTCCACTGCCTTTACGGACAAGGTACCACGGGGCAGACTTAGCAACAGGAAGCAGCCAGAGCACACGGTGGAGAGGGTGGGGACAAGCAGGGAATCTGGCTTTTGTGGTCGAGATTGGACTCGTGATAAATGTCTCCAGTGCTCCTCCAGGAAGCTGACAAAGTGGGGAGTTTCATTTTATTTTTGCGGGCAGCTGAAAGCGTCATTTCCCAAGAGCCACGCTTGGTACTGTTACATTTACTTGTGGGTTTTGACGCATGGTTTTCAAATGGGCTACAGCTACAGTTTCTTAAATAATGGCTAAGTGAGGGCTTCCCTGGTGACACAGTGGATAGGAATCTGCCCACCCACGCAGGGGCCATGGGTTCAAACCTAGTCTGGGAAGATCCCACATGCTTCAGAGGCACTAAGCCCATGTGCCACAAGTACTGAGCCTGCACTCTAGAGTGCCTGAGCTTCAACTACTGAGCCTGTGTACTGCAGCTACTGAAGCCCCAGCTCCTAGAACCCCTGCTCTGCAACAAGAAGTCACTCAATGAGAAGCTCTCACACCGCAACGAAGAGCAGTTCCCGCTCACTACAGGAAGCCTGCACACAGCAATGAAGACCCATCTCAACCAAAAATAAATAAATGAATTTTTAAAATAATGGCTGAGTTTTGAGAATGATAACTCACCTCTAAGCGTATTCATAGGCCAAAAAGAGAAACAGAGAATCGTATTATTATTACCATCCTTATGCCAATAGTGTAACCCTCATTTAGAGATGCCCTTGCTTACACAGTGGAGACCAGGAATGGAACCCAGGCTCCCTGCAGTGGAGGTGCAGAGTCATAACCACTGGACCACCAGGGAATCCCCACAGTGGAGGGGCTTAAGGAGTGGTTGGGATGCTGTACTTGCCACTTAACTTGAGGCTACATTCTGCACAAGAAGCCCACAGAGGTCATCTCTTGAGAGCATTTTCTTTTTTTTTTGCATTTTATTACTTTAAAAAATTGAGACATTTCACATACCATAAAACTCATCATTTAAAAGTATGCAGTTCAGGGGCATCTAGTAAGTATACAAGGCTGTATAACCATCACAGATGTATCCAAATATGGATATACCACATTTTGTTTATCCTTTCAGCTGCTGATGGACACTGAGTTGTTTCCAGATTTTAGCCATTATGACTAAGGCTGCTATGAACATTTGTGCATAAGTTTCATCTCTTGGATATAGTCAAGAAATGGATTTCTGGTCAAAGGATCACTCTATGTTTAACTTTCTCGGGAACTGAAAAGTTGTTTTTCAGTAGCTGCACCATCGGCAATGTTTAAGCATTCTGATCTCCTCACCAACACTTGTTATTAGCTCTATGTGTATGTGAGACTATAGTCATCCATCCTTGTGGGTGTGAAATGGCCCCTCACTATGGTTGTGATCATTTTTAAAAAATTTTAAATATATTTTTGCCATGCTGCATGGCATGTGGGATCATCATTCCCTGACCAGGGATGGACTCTGTGCCCCCTGCAGTGGAAGCATGGAGTCTTAACTGCTGGACCACCAGAGAATTCTTGTATTTTTTTCCCCCTAGGTATGTAGTTTATTGAATATGCACTGTAGTTTTAAAACAATACTCCCACACATGTTAGAACTTTGATTTGCATATAGGAGTTCCCCTAGCCCAGAGTCTATCAGATAAGCTTAACCATCCACTCATTCAACCAAGATCTGCTACATCTGCTGTGTTCCCCCCACTTCTGAGAACACAAGGCAGGGGGGCAGGCAGATCTGTTCACAGGTCAAGGGGGCAGGCAGAGCTGTTACAGGGAAGGGGGGGCAGGCAGAGCTGTTCACAGGGCAGGAGGGGGACAGGCAGAGCTGTTCACAAGGCAGGGGGGCAGGCAGAGCTGTTCAGCTCTGGAGGAGCTTTTGTTGGGTAAAGACACTGAAGAAACAGGTGAAACACTGAGCAACACAGCTGCATGTTGGTGCGGGCTTCTGAAGGATGTGAACAAAAGTGAGGAAAAGAGTAAGGGTGTGTGTGTGCACAGAGGGTGTATTGGTCAGGGTTCTCCAGGAAAACAGGCAATAGGATGTATGCATATACACAGAAGGGGTTTCCAGGTGGCGCTAGTGGTAAAGAACCCACTCTCCAATGCAGGTGTGATGGGAGAGACACAGGTTCAATCCTTGTGTTGGGAAGATCCTCTAGAGGCGAGCATGGCAACCCATGCCAGTGTTCTTGCCTAGAGAATCCCATGAACAGAGGAGCCTGGTGGGCTACAATCCATAGGTTCACAAGAGTCAGACATGACTGAAGCGACTTAGCAGACACATGGACAGAAAGAGACTTACTTTAAGGAATTGGCTAACCCAACTGTGAAGGCTTGGGGAGTCCAGAATCTAATGCAGTTGGGAGTCGGGGAGGAGCAGGCTGAAGACTCAGGAAAGACCTGCAATCTGAGTCTGCTCTAGAACTGGGAGGAGCTGATGCTGCCAATGAAGTCTGGGGGCCATCTGCTGGCAGAATTCCCCATTGGTCCTGGGAGGTCAGCCTTTGTACCTATTCAAGCCTTTGACTGGTTGAGGTCCACCCGCATTAGGGAAGCCCGCCTGCTTTAGTCATAGTCCACTGATCTAAATGTGCATCTCCTCCAAGAATACCCTCACTGAACACATCCAGAATGATGCTTGACCATATCTGGAGACCATGGCCCACCATCACTTGTCACGGGGATATATTTATGGTAGACAGGCAATTGGGAAGTCCCCGGGGCAGGTGATATTTAAACCAAGCTCTAAAGGATGAGAAGAAATCAGTAGGAAGAGGGATATTCCAGGCAGAGGGAAACTGGCTTTAGTGTCACTTTCCCTCAAACTGTATTTTTCTTTCTTCCTTCACTTGCCATCGAGGTCAGTATATAGCAAAAGGGAAATAACAGCTGGCCTTGCAATGGAACCAGGATTGTGGCATCAAGTGACATGGTGGTCATCTCTGTCTCAAAGCTATTCAGCTCGGTTCCAAAGAAGGAAATTTTATCTGAAGGCCCTAGGCTACTCCATTTTGTTAACAGAAAAACTGCATTTTGTAAGGTTCCAGGAAAAGAGCCTTTGAAAATCCAAGAGCCTTTAGAAATCCCCTGACCTCACCCCACCACCCTTGAGCCAATCGGACCCCAGACCAGAATCTCCTGACTTGACATTCAGGAACTCAGGGTCTACCTAGGTAATGGGAACCAATCAGAGCCCAACCCTTCCACAGAAGGTAACCAATTAGACGTCTCCCAACCCGGAAACTCCCACTTTTCAAATTTCTGCTGCCAGAATACCCTATATAAGCAATGTAACCCAGAGCTCAGAGCTCCTCCCTATAGCCGCTGCGTGGTTATCGGTGGGAGCCCCAGCTCGAGCTTGGTAATAAAAATTCTCTTGCTTTTGCATCGGATATCGGCTCCCTGGTGGTGATTGGGAGATTTCGTGACTTGGGCATAACATTATCCATTTCCCAAGCTGAACGCTAAGGCAGATTTCTAAGGAAAACAACGGTGGGGGGGGGAGGGGGGAGAACCTCAAAAGTTTCAGAGAAGATGATGATTAACAGTGTGTGTGTGGAAATTCAACTCGGTCACTTCCTAGGAAATTGTCTAAAATTAGAAATTATGTTTAATGGGCATGAATCTGACTCAATTCTGAAAAGGCACTCTGTTCTCACAGGGAAGCATTCCCAGATTCAGGCCATCTATACGAGAGCCGTGGACTCCCTCCTCCCCCGGCCTCTGGTGCCTCCTCCACACCTCCCAGAGCCTCTGGTTCTGGATACACCTGACTCTGGATTTGCCTTTTTCCATTCTCTTGAGGTTCCAGAGCTCAAGGAAAACCAAACCAAACCAAACCCTACCGAAAACATTTCCCGTCTTCCATGCAGCTCAGCTGGGACGGTGCCCAGCGCTTGCTGTGCACTGGAGAACAGCATACCGGGTTGAGATGTGTTCTCAGCAGGCCCTCAGGCTTCAGGAAGCCAGGCTGGTCTCTCCTCCACCACCTTGGTGGTCTGCACTTCCGATTTCCTTCACCCTGTAGGAGGCGCTGCTGGGCAACTTCCTTACTAACCAAAGGCTGGTAATTATTTGTGTGTCTGGTTTGTCTATATAGCAAAAACGCATGTCTTTCCCCTTTGGCTTCTGCTCTGAGAGTCTTTCTTGATCTCTCTCTCTCTCCTGCTTTCAAGACTCTGCCCTCTTCTTCTCGCAGGCTAGGAGTTGACTGAACCAGTAACTCAGCTTTCACATGTACATATATTACTCACCAGCCAGACTGTAACACTTTCAAACACTGGTCCCAAAGCCAGAGAAGCTTGTACCGTTTGAAAAAAAGCATTCCCAGATTCAGGCCATCTATACGAGAGCCGTGGACTCCCTCCTCCCCCGGCCTCTGGTGCCTCCTCCACACCTCCCAGAGCCTCTGGTTCTGGATACACCTGACTCTGGATTTGCCTTTTTCCATTCTCTTGAGGTTCCAGAGCTCAAGGAAAACCAAACCAAACCAAACCCTACCGAAAACATTTCCCGTCTTCCATGCAGCTCAGATGGGACGGTGCCCAGCGCTTGCTGTGCACTGGAGAACAGCATACCGGGTTGAGATGTGTTCTCAGCAGGCCCTCAGGCTTCAGGAAGCCAGGCTGGTCTCTCCTCCACCACCTTGGTGGTCTGCACTTCCGATTTCCTTCACCCTGTAGGAGGCGCTGCTGGGCAACTTCCTTACTAACCAAAGGCTGGTAATTATTTGTGTGTCTGGTTTGTCTATATAGCAAAAACGCATGTCTTTCCCCTTTGGCTTCTGCTCTGAGAGTCTTTCTTGATCTCTCTCTCTCTCCTGCTTTCAAGACTCTGCCCTCTTCTTCTCGCAGGCTAGGAGTTGACTGAACCAGTAACTCAGCTTTCACATGTACATATATTACTCACCAGCCAGACTGTAACACTTTCAAACACTGGTCCCAAAGCCAGAGAAGCTTGTACCGTTTGAAAATACATGTGTGAATGCTTAAAATTTTGGCCAAAATTTTAGGCATGTAGATGGGTCCTAGGGAATTAATTCTGTCTGTTCTTGAATGTTAACTCTTTCTAAGGATAAAAGAAAACCAAGAAGGAAGTCATGGGACCTCTCTTACCTCTCCTGAAATAAAAGTAATAACCACTAACCTAGGTAGCATTTGTGCATATGTGTGTGTGTGTGTGTGTGTGTGTGTGTGTGTGTGTGTGTGTGTGTGCTAAGTCACTTTAGTGCTAAGTGTGACTCCATGGACTGTAGCCCGCCAGGTTCCTCTGGCCATGGGACTCTCCAGGCAAGAATACTGACGTGGGTTGCCTTGCCCTCCTCCAGGGGATCTTCCCCACCCAGGGAATGAATCCATGTCTCCTGTGGCTCCTGCAGGCAGATTCTTTACCACTGAGCCACTGGGGAAGCCTTATGCAGCATTTGCTACGTGTCCAATACTGTTCTCAGGCTCTGCAAGATTAACCCACTCAGTCCTCACACAGGGACTTCTCTGATCATCCAGTAGTTAAGCATCCACGTTCCAGTGCAGGGGATGCAGGTTCAATGCCTGGTCAGGGAACTAAGATCCCACATGCCATAGGGCCACTAAGCCTGCACGTTGCCGTGAAGACCCGGCACAGCCAAAATAAATTAGAAGGGGGGGAAAAACCCCACAAACCTCACACGGCCTCGGGAGACAGGTACTATTATCCCTGTTTTCAGATGAGAAAACTGAGCCAGGAGGTGCTTAAGAAACTTGTCCAAAAGAAATAGTGAAAACCCAGATAGTTGTTTAGAGATCACTGTGCAAAATTTTAAAGTAAGTACCAAAAATATAAAGTTTTCCCTCCCGTGCCAAAAAATAGACTTGAGAGGGTCCCTGCCGCTCTTGTCATTGTAGCCTCGAATGAGAGCTTTCTGAGCCTGCCAGGCCCTAAGGCAGGAGGCCCATGGTCCCTTTTCAGGTTCTAGATTCAGCAAGGGCTTCTGAGGCACATAGACCTGCCCCCTCTCATCTGCAGCAAATAAGTCTTTCAAAGTGTTGGGCTTCCCATGTGGCACTAGTGGTAAAGAACATACCTGTTAATGCAGGTGATATAAGAGACTCATGTTTGATCCCTGGATGGGGAAGATTCACTGGAGGAGGGCATGGCAATCCACCCCAGTATTCTTGCCTGAAGAATCCCATAGACAGAGGAGCCTGGTGGGCTACAGTCCATGGGGTTACAAAATTTTGGACACGACTGAAGTGACTTAGCATGCACACAGCACATAGTCCTGCCTTTGAACACATATCAACTTGTGCTGTGCTTAGTTGCCCAGTCATGTCCAACTCTGTGGGACCCCATGGACTATAGTCCACCAGGCTCCTCTGTCCATGGGATTCTCCAGGCAAGAATACTGGTGTGGTTGCCATGCCTTCTTCCAGGGGATCTTCCCAACCCAGATCTCCTGCATTGCAGGTGGATTCTTTATTGTCTGAGCCACTGGGGAAGCCATATCTGAGTCACCAGGGTGCCACCATATCAACCCCATTCCTGCTTA
>SJYC01098860.1:0-11221 GCA_006408675.1 Madoqua kirkii | reverse complement strand
AGGCTCCTCTGTCCATGGGATTCTCCAGGCAAGAATACTGGTGTGGTTGCCATGCCTTCTTCCAGGGGATCTTCCCAACCCAGATCTCCTGCATTGCAGGTGGATTCTTTATTGTCTGAGCCACTGGGGAAGCCATATCTGAGTCACTGGGGTGCCACCATATCAACCCCATTCCTGCTTATTGTCTCTGTTTTCACTCACAAAGGTTAGACATTTTTTGGTTTGGGAGGGTGCTGGTTGAATTATTGTTGCTTAGTCACTTAGTCGTATCTGATTCTTTTTATGACAGCATGAACTGCAGCCTGCCAGAGTCGTCTATCCACAGGATTTTGCAGGCAAGAACACTGAAGTGGGCTGGCAGCTCCTTCTGCAGCTGGCCAAAATGTGTCCACCCCCAAATTCACATGTTTAAGCCTAATACCCAGTGCCTCAGAATGTGATTGTGTTTGGAGACTGATTAAATTAAAATGAGGTCATTAGGAAGGACCGTATCTGACTGAAGTCCATGTAAGAGAATTGTTTTATTTTCTTTAATATTTTTTTAATTTACTTGTTTTAATTCTGTTTAGATGTACCAAGTATTAGTTGTGGCATGCGGAATCCTCAGTCTTAGTTGAGTCATGTGGATCTAGTTCCCTAATCAGGGATTGAACTCAGGCCCCCTGCATTGAGAGTGTGGAGTCTTAGCCACTGGACCAGGAGAGGGGTGCCAAGAAGAGGAAATGTGAGAGCACACAGACAGCAGAGTGAGTTCACAGAGAGAAAGAGAGGCCTCAGGAGAAACCAAGCCCATCCACACCTTCATCTTGGGCTTTCAGCCTCCAGAACTTTGAGGGAAAAAAAATTCTGTTGTTTAAGCCACCATCTGTGGTATTCTAGTATGGCAGACCTAGGAGATGAGCATGTATGTGCATGTTAAGTCACTCAGTCGTGTCCGACTCTGCATGTCCGTGGACCTGTAGCCCACTAGGTTCCTCTGCCCATGGGATTCTCCAGGCAAGAATACTGGAGTGAGTTGTCAAGCCTTCCTCCAGGGGATCTTCCTGACCCAGGAATTGAACTTGTGTCTCTTATGTCTCCTGCACTGGTTCTTTACCATAGTGCCACCTGGGAAGCCCCAGACAGGAGTACAGTGGGTACCACTGATCTGAACCCCCTCCCATGTCAAAGGAACTAGGTGCTGGGTGAATGTTGCTGGGAATCAGGGTTCCACCCACTAGTAGGCGAGCTAAAAAGGCAGGTGAGTGCTTTTCCTGCTTCTTCAGCAGCTACCGAGGGAGGCGCATGGCCCAAGTCTGGCCCAAGGTGGAATGAGATATACAAACAAGAGCAGCTTGGAATCAGCTCTGGTGGCCATAGTGGCTCCCTTTGTCCAGGGCCCAGCAGCCCTTGGGCGGTAGGAAAGGCCAGTATCTGGTGGTGGCAGGGCCAGAGGGACGTTCAGGGGCAGCAGCTTCCCCCGGCCCAAGCTTTCCTGAATGACCCAGATGTGGTGAGTGGCTGGGTGCCCTTTTTTCCTTGCCCTTCTTCCAAGCCTCCTGGTTCTCCAGCCATCCTAACAATTCTCTCAGGTCCTCCAGGGGAACTAGACTTCTGATAGATTCCCCTTCTGCTTAAGCTTCTAAAGCTGGTTTCTCTCTTTTACAGCGAGACAGTGGACTGGTACAGTCATAAAGATTTTGAGTAATTGGTCTCACTTTCAAGCTTAAACATTCTTCATCTGGAACTTCTTTTACTTGCCCATCTTTTATTGTCTTCCCCTAAGAAGCAGAGTGATGAGGTTTCCTATTTCCCATCTGTATTACTTCCAAGCAGACTCTGGGACTGTGGATCACCTTGGTCTTCATTGGCTGCCTGAGAGTAATCTCTCTCTTCATTCACGCCGGGGTCAGGGTTGGACACCAGGCCTGCATCTTAATCTTCAGCCTTAAATCAAATGTCTCCCAACGGTTCCTCAGAGCAGTGTGTTTGTACTGAAAATGAAGAGGAAAACAAACCAGGTTTCCTCCAGTGGAGTTCACACAGAGCTTTGGCAGCAGTAGTAGCATCTGGTGTGACTGTGGAAACAAGGAGTCTAGCCAGTTGCCCCACTGACATCAACATCCAGATCTCTAAAGTCCTACCCCCTACTCCAATGGCCCTCAGTCACCAGTTTTAAAATCTTCTACTGCAAAAGCTGTATTAATTAATTATCTGGCTTTTTTTATTCCAATGCCTAAAGTCCAGTCAGACTGATTAATTTGGCCTGAAAGTGTGACCTGGCATTGGCATTTTATTATTTATTTATTTAAGTCGCTAAGTTTTTAAAAAATTTATTTATTTGGCTGCATCCAGTCTTCGTTGCAACACGCAGAATTTTCTTTGCATCTTATAGGATCTTTCGCTGTGGTACGTGGACTCTCTAGTTGTGGCCTGTGGGCTTACTTGCTCTGGGGTATGTGAAATCCTAGCTCCCCTACCAGGGATTGAATCCTAGTCCCCTGCTTTGCAAGGTAGATTCTTAACCTCTGGACCACCAGGGAAGTCCCTTAATTGATTTTTTAAATTAATCAAGACATGGCTACAGAACTTTGAATGAATCTCTTAATCTCCCCAAAGCCTATTCCATTAAATTTTCTTTGCATCTTATAGGATCTTTCGCTGTGGTACGTGGACTCTCTAGTTGTGGCCTGTGGGCTTACTTGCTCTGGGGTATGTGAAATCCTAGCTCCCCTACCAGGGATTGAATCCTAGTCCCCTGCTTTGCAAGGTAGATTCTTAACCTCTGGACCACCAGGGAAGTCCCTTAATTGATTTTTTAAATTAATCAAGACATGGCTACAGAACTTTGAATGAATCTCTTAATCTCCCCAAAGCCTATTCCATTATTTATGAGAAGAGAGTCATGGGACCAACTTTACAGGGTATTTTGAATTTACAGGATCCTAAGTTCTGTTCACCACTGGGGATCAGAAAAGGTCCAGCACATCTGGAAACCTGATAGACAGACCCAGTAAAAATTTTATTTGCCAAGAGGTTTGACAAGGTTCCTCAGCAAGAATTCCCCAGGACCCAGGCAAGGAGAGTCTGCCCCAATCACATGGACCATATCCATGGAAGAAGGTGTAATTCCCAATACAGTACATGACTCTGACTCCCATGTCCAGATCTGATGGAATCAAAGCGATGAAGACAGGACAGGAGGGGAGGTAGACACACTAAGTGCCAACAGAAAGGACTGTTTCACTGAAAATGTTGCAATATTGGGGGATGAACATCATTGTTTGGTGTTCCTCTAAAAGAGTATGGGCTTCCCTGATGGCTTAGTGGGTAAAGAATCTGCATGCAAGGCAGGAGACACAGGAGTCTCAGGTTCAATCACTGGGTTGGGAAGATCCCCTGGAGGAGGAAATGGCAACCCACTCCAATATTCTTGCCTGAAAAATCCCTTGGACCAAGAAGCCTGGCTGACTACGGTCCATGGGTCTGTAAATAGTATGCAAAAAGTTGGACATGACTAAATGGTTAAGCATGCTAAAGAAGCATAGAAATAGACATATTGTCCACTTCTTGGCCACAGTCAACCATACTGCTAAGCCCCTCAAGGTCAGGTGACCACTCTTGAAAGAAAAAGGCAGAGGTGTCCACCCAGGTCAGCTGGCCCCAAGGACGTGGCAATGACCAGCAGAGGGAGCTGAGGCAGATGAAGAGGCTAGAAGTGGCAGAGAGCTGAGGGGACTTGAACCTCTGTAAGATACCCTCAGGGATTTTCTGGAAATACTTAGGTAGAGGGCTTTTCTCAGGATTGTGGTCTGGCGTGAAGAGGTGGGAACGTTAGTGAAACTTAGATCATGTAAGAGTTAGGAGCAACAGAGGAAAAGCTATGAGTTGGTACTTATTTTGTGGAAGTGACTAGCCCACAGAATAGCCACAGAGATGTGACTAACCATTAACCTTATCTGTTTAAGGAGATGACTGATGTTTTAGCTTGGAAGGTGCAAGTGCATGTTATAGCTTATATTAATGATAGCGATTTGGAAATACTGGAAATCGTTCTCGGACTCCTGCTTCTATTTATTTATTTATGCGGCTGCACTGGGTCTTTGTTGCTGTGTGGGCTTTTCTCTAGTTGTGCTGTACGGGGGCTACTCTCTAGCTGCCGTGCTCGGGTTCCTCGCTACAGTGGCTTCTCTTGTTGCAGAGCATGGGTGCTTGGGCTCAGTTGCTCCATGGCATTTGGGATCTTCCCAGATCAGGGATCAAACCTGTGTTTCCTGCATTGGCAGGAGGATTCTTTATTACTGAGCCACCAGGGAAGCCCAGGACTCTCATTTCTATCTTAACGGACCCCTAGGGAAGGGGGAGGAGGTCATGAGGTCAGAGATCATGAAGGAAGTGAGTGGACTAAGGCATCATCCCCCTTCTCCTGTGCTGCGGACTAACCAGTGACTCCAGGCAAATGCCAAATTCATGTGAAATGGGCAGTTGGCCCAGTCAAGGACCTTGGGAATTATTTATTTGCTTGGTGGTGAAGTCAGTGGCCTGGTGAAGCCCCAGGAGACCTTGGACTAAATAAAAAGGCCCAAACACTTCTGAGTTAGGAGCATAGGGTTGAGAAAAGGAAATAACACTGAATGTTGGGAAAATACTTATGGGCTCTAAGTGCTATTCTGGGACTCCTGGAAAAGATTAAAATGCCACCTGTGAAGTGTTTACCACCAGACTGATCAACAAACATGAGAATGAATTAAAGGAAATAGTGTTGCTGAAGAAAGTGAGATACCTGTAATTTTCCTTCCATCTCAGCTTTCTATAATCACGGTAAATTTCATCACTTTTGTGTTTAAATAAACCCTTCTGTATACACCTACTCAAGGCTTTGGTCCTCCAATTGAGCCAAACCTGTGGTTTAAAATGGTCTTATGGATCCCAAAGGAGAAACCTATGTGCACTACCCTCTTTGATAAAATATCCAGGGGATGTGGTTGCAATATTTCAGTAAGGAGGGTTGGGAAGAAAAAGGAGATTGGAAGGGGCAGGTTCAAGGTCTTTTGACCAGATGTAATATTCCAGTTAATTTCAGGGCCTGATGGAAGCGGGTGGAGATTGATTCTTTGTCCTTTTTATTTTCTGGCTGCGCAGGGTCTTTGATGCCGCCTGAGGACTTCCTCTAGTTGCCGCTGGTGAGGGCTCCTCTAGAGTTGCAGTGCATGGGCCTCTCATAGTGGTGGCTTCTCTCGTTGCCATGCATGGGCTCTAGGTGTGTGGGCTCAGTAGTTGTGGTGCACGGGCTTAGTCACCTTGTGGAATGTGGGACCTTCCCAGGCCAGGGATCAAATCCATGTCCCCTGCATTAGCAGATTCTTGACCACTGGACCACCAGGAAAGCCCTATGTCTTATTCTTAACCCCATCCAATACTTTTCTTGTAACTCAATTTAGAAAAAGTCACAGAGAAGATTTTGCTAATTCATCTTCATCAGCAAACAAGATACTTAGCTTCCTACTTTACTGACAAATCACAGAAAGTCTTTAAGGGAAATCAAAGACAAACAATATGGGGATATAAGAAGCTCTGAGCTCCCCTCCTCCCATAAATAGTTAATAATTCTTTATATGACACATTACCTGTTCAAATTCTGTCTCCAGATGGGACAGTGTATGATACACATACAGTTCACTGTTAGGGCATCGTAGGGTGCAACCCTCATCCTTGTAATCCAAGCCAGCACCACTGTTCAAACCATCAAAACAGAAGAAATGATAAGGAGATAAAAAGTGGTTGCTTAACACTTCTATTTACATCTAGTTGGCCAAAACCAAGTCACAAGTCCACAGTTAGCTGCAAGAGAAGCTGGGAAATGTAGTTTTCATTCTGATTGCACACGTGGCCAGGAAGAATTTCTATTACTATAGAAGAAGGTGTCACTACGAACAAAGCTAGTGGAGGTGATGGAATTCCAGTGGAGCTCTTTCAAATCCTGAAAGATGATGCTGTGAAAGTGCTGCCCTCAATATGCCAGCAAATTGGGAAAACTCAGCAGTGGCCACAGGACTGGAAAAGGTCCGTTTTCACCAATCCCAAAGAAAGGCAATGCCAAAGAATGGTCAAACTACTGCACAATTGCACTCATCTCACATGCTAGTAAAGTAATGCTCAAAATTCTCCAAGCCAGGCTTCAGCAATACGTGAACCATGAACTCCCTGATGTTCAAGCTGGTTTTAGAAAAGGCAGAGGAATCAGAGATCAAATTGCCAACATCCGCTGGATCATGGAAAAAGCGAGAGAGTTCCAGAAAAACATCTATTTCTGCTTTATTGACTATGCCAAAGCCTTTGACTGTGTATATTACAATAAACTGGAAAATTCTGAAAGAGATGGGAATACCAGACCACTTGACCTGCCTCTTGAGAAATCTGTATGCAGGTCAGGAAGCAACAGTTAGAACTGGACATGAAACAACAGACGGGTTCCAAATAGGAAAAGGAGAATCTCAAGGCTGTATATTATCACCCTGCTTATTTAACTTCTATGCAGAGTACATCATGAGAAATGCTGGACTGGAAGAAACACAAGCTGGAATCAAGATTTCTGGGAGAAATATCAATAACCTCAGATATGCAGATGACACTACCCTTATGGCAGGAAGTGAAAAGGAGCTAAAACGCCTCTTGATGAAAGTGAAAGAGGAGAGTGAACAAGTTGGCTTAAAGCTCAACATTCAGAAAATGAAGGTCATGGCATCTGGTCCCATCACTTCATGGGAAATAGATGGGGAAACAGTGGAAATAGTGTCAGACTTTATTTTTTTGGGCTCCAAAATCACTGCAGATGGTGACTGCAACCATGAAATTAAAAGACGCTTACTCCTTGGAAGAAAAGTTAAGACCAACCTAGATAGCATATTCAAAAGCAGAGACATTACTTTGCCAACTAAGGTCTGTCTAGTCAAGGCTATGGTTTTTGCTGTGGTCGTGTATGGATGTGAGAGTTGGACTGTCAAGAAGGCTAAGTGCCGAAGAATTGATGCTTTTGAACTGTGGTGTTGGAGAAGACTCTTGAGAGTCTCTTGGACTGCAAGAAGATCCAACCAGTCCATTCTGAAGCAGATCAACCCTGGGGTTTCTTTGGAAGTTATGATGCTAAAGCTGAAGCTCCAGTACTTTGGCCACCTCATGTGAAGAGTTGACTCACTGGAAAAGACTCTGATGCTGGGAGAGATTGGGGGCAGGAGGAGAAGGGGACGACAGAGGATGGGATGGTTGGATGGCATCATGGACTCGATGGACGTGAGTCTGAGTGAATTCCAAGAGATGGTGATGTACAGGGAGGCCTGGCATGCTGCGATTCATGGGACTGCAAAGAGTCGGACACGACTGAGCGACTGAACTGAACTGAACTGATGGAGAAAGGTGAAATTGAGACAAATAGAAGTCCTCATCATATGAGATAGAAGTGGAATAAAAGAATCAAGACTAAATGCCTGATTTTCACCTGAGAAAATATAGATGGCAGCGCCATTTATAAGGATGGGTGAGACTGGGAGCTGAGCAGGTATGGGGTAGAGGGTGGGTGGAGAAAGAATCAAAGATCCTGTTTTTGCCATATCAAAATTGCTGTTGTCTTTAAAAATTTAAGTTAAACCACTGACCACAGAAACCTGCACTCAAGGGAGTCTTAGCATAGAGATGACTTTTAAAGCTCTGTAATTGGATGGGATCATCTAAGGAAAGAGTATAAAAAGAGATGTGAATAAAGTATGCAGCTTGAAGTCCCAACATTGAGAGATTTGGTAGACAAGGGGATACAGCAAAGACAGCCAGTAAGGAATAGTCATTAATATTTGATGATATTAAATGTTGTTCATTTTTTTCTCAAGTGTGATAACAATGGTGTGGTTATTTTTCTTACCAAACAGTTCTTATTTAGAGAATACTGAATACTGAAATATTTAAGAATGAAATAATAAGTCTGGGGCTTGCAAATAATTTAAAAGGAGGAAGTTGGGGGGGGGGGAGATAGATAAAACAAGACACATCATGAGTGCAGCTGACTGATAAGACCGTGGGAATTCTTTAGACTCTTCTGTGTACTTTTATTTTTATTCACCTCTTTTTGTTTTGTCTTGCCGTAGAGCCAATTAACACTGTTGTGATAGTTTCAGGTGGATAGCAAAGGGACTCAATCATACATGTATCTCTTCTGTTTACTTTTGTACATATTGAAAATTTTCTATAATTAAAAGTTTTAAAAAACCGGGAGGGGACTTCCCTGGTGGTCCTGTGGCTAAGACTCTATGCTCCCAGTGCAGGGGGCCCGGGTTCGATCCCTAGTTAGGGAACTAGATCCCATGTGTTGCAACTCAGAGTTTGCATGCTGCACACTGAGACCCAGCACAACCAGATAAATAAATCAATAATGCAGGTGGGTGGAGAGTGGAAAGTAGCCACACGAATAGAATGACAACCAGTGTAAGAAAAGACTGTGGTGCCGTGGAACCTAGAGAGAATGTGTCCGTGAAGGAAACGACAGTCGATGGCCAGGGCTGCTGAGGGTGAACAAGATGAGGACAGAGAACTGGCCACTGGATGTGATAAGAGAGCTGTCACTACTGATCTTAAGAGTCATTCAGTGGGTTGATGAGGACAAAAGCCTGGCTACAAGGGGGGTTGTGTAAGAGAATGGAGGATGAGACGGTAGAATTAAAAAGATAGACAGTGTCTTTGCTCTAAAAAAGAACAGAGAAATGGATAAGTAGCCAGAAAGGTGTGGGGTCAAGAAATTCACGGAATCTGCCTGTAATGCAGGAGACCTCAGTTCAATCCCTGGGTTGGGAAGATTCCTTGGAGAAGGGAATGGTAGACTCCTCCAGTATTCTTGCCTGGAGAATCCCATGGACAGAGGAGCCTGGAGGGCTACAGTCCATGGGGTTGCAAACATCAGACACGACTGAGTGATTAACACTTTCACTTCCACTATTAAAGCCTATCAATATGTTGATTGGAATAATGAAGAACTTGATGCTGTAGGAACAGGAGCTTGAGTAGAGAGAGACGGTTGGAAGAGAGCACAGCATAGAGTTGGTTTTGGAGGAGAGTGCTCATCTTCACTTTCCGCTATCAATCAAGAAGGCAAAATGCATGGTCCCAACACAGGTCCTGGTTATGGTGGTGGGAAAATGAGGTAGTTCTCATTTAATTTATCTATTTTCTCCATAGAGTTTGAAATGAGGTCACAAGCTGAAAGTGAGGGGGAAAGTTTCTTGGAGGTCTGAAGATGGAGGAGAAGACGCCAAATAATCTGATTCAAGAGAAAGGACTGGATTCACATGGGGAAACAGAATGCCCAGTTAAGTTGTTATTGTTTAGTCACTCAGTCATGTTCAACCCTTTGGGACCCTATGGACTATAGCCTTCCAGGTGCCTCTGTCCATGGATTTCTGAGACAAAAATACTGGAGTGGGTTGCCATTTCCTTCTCTAGGAGATTTTCCTGACCTAGGGATCAAACCCACTTCTCCTGTGTTGGCAGGTGGGTTCTTTACCACTGAGCCACCAGGGAAACCCACCCAGTTAAGGGCTATCATCAGTCTAAAGTAATACAAAAAAAGCAGTAGGAGGTTTGCTTCTCTTCATCTGGTTTTGGCAGCTGGAGTGCCCGCATGAGGTAGGCAGACAGTGAATTTAATTAGGGCTGGAGTTCTGCCAAGTGACTTCAATGGCATGAGAGAGACAGGAGACCAGGGCTGTTTGTAGGAGAGGGTCTAGAATGCTGAACTCTGAGCCGGGAATGGAAGAGATGGAGAGGGTGGCCCTTTTGTATGCTGTGTGTGTGTGTCCGTGTGTGTGTGTGTGTGTGTGTGTACTGAGCATCAGGGCACCTTGTGATTTTGAAACATAACTGAAATGGGGGAACATGAATGAATGAGTCAGGAGCGGAGGAAGTCAGGAGCTGGGGAAACGTGAATGAATGAGTCATGCATGAATAGGATGTGTGAAACAAAGGATTTGGAGAACATGTGGTTAACGGTGCAGACGGAGCTGAGGCTGCTCCTGGGGGATGGCTGAGACTGGGTGGAGAAAGTGAACACTGCAGCCAGGAAGCCAAGAGGCTGGAGTTCAGGACCTTTCCGCTCCCACCAGGCCTACATTCTATCAGTCCTTGGGAACTGTTGGCTAAAGAAGAGCCAGAGGCCAGGTACAGAGGGGAAGAGGGAGCAGGGCTGGACTTAGTAATGAGTGTGGAGGGAGGGGGAGGGGGAAAAAGAGGGAAGAGCAGTTTCTAAATCATCCCCTGCCCCCTAGGGCCTGCCTAGAAAGCTATTACTTGGGAGACTTTAATAGCCTCTATCAGAGTGATCTGAGGTCCATGGGAAGACATATTTGATTCCATTCAATTTGACCAATTTTACTGAGCACCTACTGTCCTGGTGGCTTAGATGGTAAAGCGTCTGTCTACAATGTGAGAGACCTGGGTTCGACCCCTGGGTTGGGGAGATTCCTTGGAGAAGGAAATGGCAACCCACTCCAGTACTCTTGCCTTGAAAATCCCATGGACGGAGGAGCTTGGTGCAGGTTACTACCCATGGGGTCACAAACAGTCGGGCATGACTGAGCAACTTCGCTTTCACTTTCACTGTGTTTAGAATGGCAGGTTCTATGCCTAGAATAACTAGAGAGGTTTGTACTGTAGTTGCCCAGTGGGCATAGCTTAGTTTCATTGAGTTAGACAAGGATGTGGTCCTAGTGTGATTAGATAGACTAGTTTTCTGTGAGTATGGTTTCAGTGTGTCTGCCGGGTGAGTCATGGTGGAGAGGTCTGACAGAATGTGGTCCACTGGAGAAGGGAATGTCAAACCACTTCAGTATTCTGGCCTTGATAATCCCATGAACAGTATGAAAATGTAAAATGATAGGATACTGAAAGAGGAACTCCACAGGTCATTAGGTGCCCAATATGCTACTGGAGATCAGTGGAGAAATAACTCCAGAAAGAATGAAGGGATGGAGACAAAGCAAAAACAATACCCAGTTGTGGATGTGACTGGTGACAGAAGCAAGGTCCGATGCTGTAAAGAGCAATATTGCATAGAAACCTGGAATTTCAAGTCCATGAATCAAGGCAAATTGGAAGTGGTCAAACAACAGATGGCAAGAGTGAACGTCGACATTCTAGGAATCAGCTAACTAAGATGGACTGGAATGGGTGAATTTAACTCAGATGACCATTATATCTACTACTG
>SJYC01098858.1:0-17038 GCA_006408675.1 Madoqua kirkii | reverse complement strand
CCGGTATACGGGATGAACCGGGGGGATGGGTAGGGAAGGGAGGTGGGAGGGGGCTTTAACATGGGGAGATCGTCTACACCTGTGGCTGATTCATGTCGATGTATGGCAGAACCAATGCAGTACTGTGAAATGGAATAAGCATTAAACAAAAATAAAAAATAATAAATAAAAAATAGATAAATAAATAAATAAAAACTTAAATTACTAGGTGATTAGATATTCTAATCACCTGCTGATAGCTAATGAATGAGAAACTCTGAGGAGTACCCTCTGGAGCAACCCTCCAGGCGATTCTGATGAATATTGAAGCGTGAAAACCACAGTTTAGAATCTATAAGAATGGCACTGAAACCATGTACCCTATCATGTAAGAAACAAATCTTTAGTCTAGGTTCGATACAGGATACAGGATGCTTGGGGCTGGTGCACTGGGATGACCTAGAGAGATGATATGGGGAGGGAGGTGGGAGGGGGGTTCAGGATTGGGAACTCATGTAGACTTGTGGCGGATTCATGTCAATGTATGGCAAAAACAATACAGTATTGTAAAGTAAAAATATAATAATAAAAATAAATTAAAAAAAAAAGAATCCTCCAAAAAAGAATCCTCCAGAGCCAGGCACATATTGTGGGGTTTAAGAGTTCAAACTATAGTCAGGGTTGTAAGATCTAACCTTGGTTTGAGTACTCACTAGCTGTGTAACCTCGGGAAAAGTAACTCAGCCTTGCAGCCTCTTAGCTTCCTTGTGAAAACAATGTGGATAGTGCTGTTTCTCTCAGAACGGGTTTCAAGAATTAAAGAAGAGGACAAGAAACGTGCTTAGAATATAATATGCCCTGGCCCATTGTTAACGTTCCATTCATGATAGCTAACATGATGATAAAAAATCATAATCTGCTTTCAATTTATTTCACATAATTTATTCTGGAAAGCCTAGATCCATTCATGCTGGATTTGACAGAAGTCAAGCAATGAGGGAGTACAATTAGTGTTATAATTTTCTTGACGGTATTTACAGAGATATGATGGGAAGCAGGGGTGAGTGGAGGGTACTGACTGAGGGAGGGGTAGAGGCAGTCATCTCAGGCAGGGTTTTATGGGGCTGATTTCTAGGAGGATGAAGAATTTCCTTTTCTAAGGAAGCTCACTTTTTTTCCCCTTTGCAAGTGAATCAATTATATAGCCTAGACATTAATTAAAAGGTCCTAGGGCGAAAAGAGCTTCCCACAAATAACTGTCCACAGACTACCAGTTCATTTTCTATACATCTCCCTGGCAAGGCCCAACAAAAGCTCAAAGAAGATGGATGGACTTCATAGGATCACCCGAGGGTCAGCTGATTCAGACAGCTGAATTCATCAATATGGGCAGCAAATTCCATGTCAGAGAGCCATCCACGAAGAGCAGCTTGTACAGTCCCCTCCTGCTGCAGATATTTAACTGGCCCAGGAAAGACAAGTAAGGCATATTCCCCACAAAGGCGCCCCACAGTCAAGCACCAGCCCTCCCACACCACTGTCATTTCACCAAGAGCACATTTAGAAAGCCCAAATTGGACATACTGCTTAAATATGTTTTAAAATATATTAATTGTATATCTAATATATAACTATATATTTAACTATATATATTAAATGTATATTATATATACTGTAAATATATATATATACATATGCTTTATTTCCAGAATTAGTACAATGGGTTGAATAGCGGTCCCTTCAAAGATCCACCCAAATCTCCAAATGTGATCTTATTTTGAAAAAGGTCTTGTAGATGTAATTTAGTTGATGAGATCATCGTGTCTAAATTCAATGACAAGTCCTTAAAAAGGGAAAAGGCCAGAAACACAGAGGAAGAGAAGGGAGCGATACTTCTGAAAGCCTCGAAGGCCAAGCACTGCCAAGGAGGTCCCCGGGAGCTAAGACAGCATGGATAGCTTCCCCCTCAGAGCCTACAGAGGGACCAACTGTGCCAACACCTTGACTTTGGACTTCCAGCCTTCACAACTGTGGGACCATAGATTGTGTTGTTTAAAGCCATCCAGTCTGTAGGCAATTGTTTTGGCAGCTTTAGAAAATGAATACAACTAATAACACTCTACTATAAACAAACTAGACTAGAAGGAAATCACACCCTAAACCGAAGAGATCCATACTCAACCTTGTGTGATGAAGACAATGCTGTTTTCTTAAAATAAATCATTTGATTTTGTTCAATTTTCCAAGCTGCTCTGCACACTTATGTAACAATTGATCAAAATGAATTATTTTAAATGCTATTTACTATTTTAAGTAAATATACCCACCTGAAACTCTGCTCAGTGTTACGTGGTAGGCTGGATGGGAGAGAATTTGGAGGAGAATGGATACACGTATATGGACGACGGAGTCCCTCTGCGTCCACCTGAAACTATCACAACATTGTTAATCGGCTCTACTTCAACAGAAAAGGTTAAAAATAAACCTGCCACAAAATGCTATCACCAGGATTCTGTAACTTTTAAAAAGTTATCCAAAATCCCTAGCAGTTGGACACAACTATTAATGGCTTTGTGTCCCAGAACCAAGAAAACATGATTGTGTCCTTCCCTACGGCTTCAAGTATTCCAGACTCAGGATGGTGGACAGTCTCCCAGTTATCTAATGTCTCCAAATTCGGGTCTTCATAAAGATGACTGAGGCCTGTCGCTATAATTTCCGAACAACTCAGCAGGCCGCTGCAGAAGCTGCAAAGACCAAGTCATCACGGATGCAAACGACAGGAGTGCTCCCGGGTGCTAACTACGAAACAGAAGACTTTGAAAATTACATTATTTGAGTAATTGCATAGTGTCATTGAAGAAAGAAAACACCTGCATTCTTCTAATAAGTCCCCCAGAGGCCTAATTCCTCAGCATGCAAACATGAAGGACCTGCTCTGGATGTTATATGTACACATGATGAGTCAGCTTTAAAGAACTGTGAAGGCAGTTTCTGCATCATCAGGTAGTTTACCAAACCTAACATCAAATAACGCTCTCATTAAATGCCTTCTGACAGTCAGATGTGCTTGGGTCTGTGCGGCGTGGTATCAGACTTAGCAAAGCAATGAAGAGCAGAAGTTCAAAAACACAGGTCTGAAGACTGACTGGATGATCATCTTGCTTATTTTCAACTTGCTTTGACCTCAGACTGGCTGAGGGGAAGTACTGCCAACTCCCTCCCTTGACTGAGCCCTTTGGTGGATGCTTCCTCTAGGAAACATGCAAATGGCATGTCTGAAGAATGCCCCACACTGCCAGCTTTCACAAACTCCCCAGAGGTCCCAGTTTGACAGCAAAGCTATCAACAAGCCGAATGGAGCCCCCTTTAATGTATGCTGATCTGATTAGAAAATTGCAAGGAGCCTTTTACTGGACATCGCATTATATTCAAAGCAATTTCTCACCTTTCAGACACCCCAAAAAGCTCAACACCACGCCCTCTAATTTTATAGGAGTTCCACCTTCAAGACCCCAGCCTCGAATAAGCCAACTAGCCTAGGGTTCTTCTGATATCTGATAACAGTCCGATGTCATCCCCGGGCCAGTGAGAGTATAAGATTCTGTTTTTGCCTAGGTACTGTTTTATATTTAGACCATGGGAGTCAAAATGACAGAGCTTAACACTCTTTGTTAAAGAATTTGTGATCTCAAGCCCTTAAGACCTGGTTTCAAACCTGACTCCACTACTTATTATTTACGTGACCTAGGACATTTTACCTAGCTTCCCCAGGGCTTCAGTTTTGTTTTGTTTTCCAGATTTAAAAAGGAGTAAAGGACATGCGTTAGAAAACTGTCTGAGGATGACAAAAGGTGATGCGTGGAAGAAGCCTAGCACACAGCAGGTCCAGCCCAAGAAACCCTCCCGGGACAGGGAGGGTTTAGCTGCTTAGATGTCATGCTTAGCACAGACATTGCCACCAAACAGAAAAGGTTAAAAATAAACCTGCCACAAAATGCTATCACCAGGATTCTGTAACTTTTAAAAAGTTATCCAAAATCCCTAGCAGTTGGACACAACTATTAATGGCTTTGTGTCCCAGAACCAAGAAAACATGATTGTGTCCTTCCCTACGGCTTCAAGTATTCCAGACTCAGGATGGTGGACAGTCTCCCAGTTATCTAATGTCTCCAAATTCGGGTCTTCATAAAGATGACTGAGGCCTGTCGCTATAATTTCCGAACAACTCAGCAGGCCGCTGCGGAAGCTGCAAAGACCAAGTCATCACGGATGCAAACGACAGGAGTGCTCCCGGGTGCTAACTACGAAACAAAAGACTTCGAGAAATTACATTATTTGAGTAATTGCATAGTGTCATTGAAGAAAGAAAACACCTGCATTCTTCTAATAAGTCCCCCAGAGGCCTAATTCCTCAGCATGCAAACATGAAGGACCTGCTCTGGATGTTATATGTACACATGATGAGTCAGCTTTAAAGAACTGTGAAGGCAGTTTCTGCATCATCAGGTAGTTTACCAAACCTAACATCAAATAACGCTCTCATTAAATGCCTTCTGACAGTCAGATGTGCTCGGGTCTGTGCGGCGTGGTATCAGACTTAGCAAAGCAATGAAGAGCAGAAGTTCAAAAACACAGGTCTGAAGACTGACTGGATGATCATCTTGCTTATTTTCAACTTGCTTTGACCTCAGACTGGCTGAGGGGAAGTACTGCCAACTCCCTCCCTTGACTGAGCCCTTTGGGGGATGCTTCCTCTAGGAAACATGCAAATGGCATGTCTGAAGAATGCCCCACACTGCCAGCTTTCACAAACTCCCCAGAGGTCCCAGTTTGACAGCAAAGCTATCAACAAGCCGAATGGAGCCCCCTTTAATGTATGCTGATCTGATTAGAAAATTGCAAGGAGCCTTTTACTGGACATCGCATTATATTCAAAGCAATTTCTCACCTTTCAGACACCCCAAAAAGCTCAACACCACGCCCTCTAATTTTATAGGAGTTCCACCTTCAAGACCCCAGCCTCGAATAAGCCAACTACCTAGGGTTCTTCTGATATCTGATAACAGTCCGATGTCATCCCCGGGCCAGTGAGAGTATAAGATTCTGTTTTTGCCTAGGTACTGTTTTATATTTAGACCATGGGAGTCAAAATGACAGAGCTTAACACTCTTTGTTAAAGAATTTGTGATCTCAAGCCCTTAAGACCTGGTTTCAAACCTGACTCCACTACTTATTATTTACGTGACCTAGGACATTTTACCTAGCTTCCCCAGGGCTTCAGTTTTGTTTTGTTTTCCAGATTTAAAAAGGAGTAAAGGACATGCGTTAGAAAACTGTCTGAGGATGACAAAAGGTGATGCGTGGAAGAAGCCTAGCACACAGCAGGTCCAGCCCAAGAAACCCTCCCGGGACAGGGAGGGTTTAGCTGCTTAGATGTCATGCTTAGCACAGACATTGCCACCAAGTGGCATCTTTATCCCAATCTTCCATTCATAGCATCCTTCCAGTAATACACCTTCCTTACTCACTTCTTCAAATCAGTGGTCACAACATCAGATGACTACATGGCCAGCCAGGGATGTAACGCGTGATTCAGGCCAGGTAAGCAACAGAGAATGCTGGGGACTGCAGAAAAACTTCAACATGTGTATTCTGTCTAAAAGGAAGCAAGGAATATGAGTTGCCACAATCTGTCATTGTTTTCATTATTTTTTTCTTTATTCCAGAGGAAACCTTAAGTCTGAATTTTCATCCAAAATATCAATAGTTGGCAACTAATCTCAATTTTAAATGCTGTGTAGTATCAGCAAGACATAGGTACAATGCAGATTTCATCTCAGGAGTTTTCAGGGTATGATCTGGGTTCAGGTATTATGTAAATATCCTTATTTCTCATAGCTTAGAAAAGGGAGCTTCTGTTTAAGGGACTGGTGATTATGTAAATACAAGTGTTTAGCATGGCACACTGGGCACCAAGGGAAAAAAAATCATACTTATCAAGCAGGCTAGGAGAAAATGAAGTAAGTATTATCTTGATTATGTGTGGTTTCATGAATTTTAAGGGTGTCTGGCACAAAAAAAGACCCTTTGTAAATACTGACCCCAGGAGCAGAGTTTAAATGTTGTCTTCCTGTTGCAGACTGCAACCTGTTGTTACAAACATCATATGCTCTTACAAACATCCCAACTTCAAAGAGATTGTGAGGGTACAGGGTCCAATTCTTCTAATTTTATTTAACCTAAAGTGTAAATATCCCCAGGTGAGTGTGTAATGAGCCATAGGAATCTGCTATTCCATCAGGAAGTCTAATTCCTTTAGATGCTAAATCCTCACATCAGAGGGGGACTTCACTCTCTCTCTCTGACTTAAGGCTCTACAACAACAATCATCACCTCCATTTTTAGCAAATGAATGACTGTGGCTCATGGTGGGGAAGTGCCTTGTTCTGTCACACAACCCACCATGTCAGAGCCATGAACCCAGGTCTTCTTGCTCCTTATCCAATGTGTTTCCATTAAGCCTTCTTCCAACCACAAAGATATATGAAGCCTACACATCATGCCCAGTGAAGCACAACACATGCATGATCCCATTTAACACTCACAATAACCTCAGAAGATAACTTACAGTAATAAGTAATAGTATTCCCATAATAAGAATACCAAGATGAGAAAACCAAGACAGGCTCGGAAAGGTAAGTCACTTTCCTAAGGATACTCAGCTTATAAGAGGCAGAACCAAGACTATAGTTCCTGCAAAGTATCTTCAAAGCCTGTCCCTTTAACCACTCAGCTAGATTGGGCACTCAGAAGCTCTCACGAGCTTCACAGAAATTTTTATGACACTGCCTGGAAATACATATTTCTTCCCAGAAATCAACCCCCATGGTTCTCCCATATACAACACAGGATCTTTTGATCCTTTTGATGTCAAAATGCCCAGTGATCTAGGAATCATTCCCTTTAGGAAATGTTCTCTCAGTTTATGGGGAATTCCCTTTGGGATATTCATTAATTACAGAGTTAAAGGATAATCTTCCAGCTTTCTGAATTAAGAGACTGCAAAACAACTCATTTGATTCCTTTATCCACCAACCTTCGACAGCAGAAGCATGTGAATGGCGATCTTTCAATAGACTATCAGTATCACTTCGAGGGTTAAGACAGGAATGTATTTTGAAAACAAGACGGTGACATCGATGCCACGTGCTCTCTCACTATTCATCAGGTATAAACTGCCACTCGGGATGAAACAAGGGTGACTTGCAGGTTGCTCCACAAGCTGAGATGCGTCAAAATTTCACCTCGAAGAAAACACACAAATATACTCCAATTTTTTAAAAATGAGGGTGAAAGTTGGCACCATCTCTTTAGAAGACCATATGACAAGAGCTTCACATCACCCTGTCACAGCACAAGAAGAACTACAGTCGTGCACTATATGATCAAGAACAAGGGGAAACAGCTGAGGCAGCCACGAGTCAAAGACACTTAGTTCAATGACAACCCAATACTGGATTCTAAAAGCTAATAAATATATCAGATCTTTATGTCATTTATATATTGACATATAAGGATGTCCATGAAGTATTTCCAAGTATGCAAAAAAGCTATAAAAGACCATATATAGAATGTATATTTTCTATAAAATCTTAATAAATACATTAAATTTATTAAATAATCTTAATAAATGATAATTTGAATGAAGCTGAGGAAATAAAAACACCAAACCATAAACAACATATATCTCCAGCTGTAGGGTGAGTAAATAGTTTCTGTCAAGAGCCAGTTAGAAAATACTGTATTGGCCAAAAAGTTCATTAAAGTTGTTCCGTAACATTTTACAGAAAATCCTGAAAGAACTTTCTGGCTAACCTAATATTTTCAGTTCTGTGCACCATGAAGTGAAGTGGCTCAGTCGTGTCCGACTCTTTGCGGCCCCATGAACTGTAGCCTACCGGGCTCCTCCATCCATGGGGTTTTTCCAGGCAAGAGTACTGGAGTGGGCTGCCATGTCCTCCTCCACTGTGCACCATGAGGGCCCTCTCAACTGCTCAGCTCAGCTACTGTCAAAGCAGCCATGCTGCTGTATAGTTGCCGAGTGTGTCTGACTCTTTCCATCCCCATGGACGGTAGCCCACCAGGATTCTCTGTTCATGGGATTTCCCAGGTAAGAATACTTGAGTGGGTAGCCATTTTCTCCTCTAGAGGATCTTCCCGACCCGGGAGTTGAACCTGTGTCTCCTGCTTAGCAGGCAGATTCTTTACCACTGAGTCACCAGGGAAACCCAAAAGGAACCATAGATGAAATGAACAGGCACGGCTGTGTCCCATTCAAACTTTATTTATGGACTTGAAACTGAAATTTCAAGTGAATTTTATGTGCCACAAAATGTAATTCTGATTTTCTTTCTGGCAACCATTTCAAAATGTGAGGACTATTCTTAGCTACAAGGCTATAAAAGATAGATAGCAGAATGATTTTGTCCTACTGGCTGTGATTTTCGGATTCCCGCCTTCGAAGGTAAGATTAAAGGTTTTCTTCTTTCTGCTATATATTCTTTATATGTGTGTGTGTGTACATGTTTGAATGTGTGATGTTTTAAATCTTTCTATAATAGCCATGTCTTATTTCAAAATCAGAGCTAGAGCAGCCACACTTGGATGAACTTATACATTTCCTCAAGAGAAAAACCTATTGAGGTGCTTCAGGTTCTATTAGGCATGTTATCAAAGGCCCAAGACAGAAGTAGGGTAAGACAACCAGCTTTCTTGGCTGTAAGGATCTTTCCCTTCCTAGAGGACTGTGAGCATGTCTTACGCACATGTACACACACATATGCACACATACCCCACCTTTCCCCCCACTTTTCTTGGCACAAGCCAAAAAAAAAAAAATACAATCCAGTGGAAACCCATTTCTTAGCCAAATTACAACCTACTAAAGGAAAGCAGGCTGGAGTCTCCCCAAATTACCGCCCCAATCATCAATCAGCACGATTACCAGGGCAACAAAGGAAAGACGCTGTTCGAGGCACAGTCTTGGCTGACCCAGTGAGCACTGCTTCAGGGCGCGGTCACTCAGAGTCCAAGCATCCTGCCTGGAAAGGCAGCTCTTGTCCCCAACTAACCACTCTGCATAATTAAAACGACTTCACAAGGCTACTACTGCTCTGGGCTTTCCATGTCAGCCGCTCATCAAAGTGCAACTCCGGGAGGCTTGTTCTGAAAGCCCGCCTTTTATTGCGAGAGTCAAATCTACATTTATCAGCAAAGCTGAAACGTTAAAGGGATTACAAGGAGCTTAGAATCCACTGCCGGTTCATTGATCTGGTCTCGCAAGCCTCATCTCCACATGCCCTTTAGAAATGGCTGTAGTCTGTTCACTGGTTTTTGGTTGCCTTTCATTTTTTAGCACCATTCTCACTCAGGCTGAAGGGGCTATTTCTTCCAGCCCTGAATCCAAAGGTTCTCAGAAATCTTTCTTCTAAAATTAAGAGAAGCTACTTGCATATTCCTCTACGAGTGGTATAGGAGAACATTTTCTATGAATGGACAGATGGTAATTGTTTCTGGCTTTATAAATTGTCCATTCTCGCAAGTACTCAACTCTATCACTGTAGCTCAAAAGCAGCCACAGATAATACATTAACACATGGGAGTGACCTTGTTCAGATAACAATTTATGGGCACTGAAATCTGATTTTCAAAGAATCTGCATATGTCATGAAATAGCATTCTTTTTTTTTCTAACAATTAAAAGATGTTAAAACCATGCATGACTTCTGAGTCATACAAAATAGGCAAAGGGTCTGACGTGGCCAGCAGGACCTACTTTGCCAACTCCTATTCAGAGTATGGTCCTTGGACCAGCAGCATCAGCATCACCCAGGAACTTGTTGAAAAAAATGCATCTTAGTTCCCTGCCCTGGAGCCTGCTGAATCAGAATCTGCATTTGGACAGGATCCCCTGGCGATTCACCTGCCAGCCAAGTCTGAGAAGTCCTAGTCCAGAACACAGAATTTTGAAGTCAGAGATAGTTGGAATACCACTGACTGGGGACTGCAGAACCTTAGGCAAGCTGTGAAACCTGAGACTCACTTTATATATTAGAAGGGGTATAAATAGTTGCACCCAGCTCCAAGGCTGTTACAAGTGAAAGACTGGAAGGATGGGAAAATAGGTCCCCAAAAGCAACTAGAATGTTGGTGACCACAATGAGCCAAGATTACAACCACCAAACAGAGACCGCTTATGTGTTGCCAGTTACTGCCACACAGGAAAGCCGGCCCCAGGTTACCACAGCTTGGGATTCTTTAGGAGAAGCTAGAAACCTGGCTGTTAATGTTAGAAAAAGTTCCTCGTTTAATGCACTGTGCAGGCCAAACAGAATCCACTTGCAGGCTGGGCATGAGCCAAGGGCCTCTAGTCTGTGACCTCTTCCTTAGAAGAGAGAAGTCACCAAGGCAGACAGTCACAGAGAAAGCAGGCTGGGTGTTAAGAGCCAAATCCGAGCTTCATTCTCGGTAGCCAAGAGACTGTGGGCCAGTGATGGAACCGCTCTGGGCCTCAGTCTCCTCGTCAGGAAAGCGTCACATCCACCTCACAGGCTTTGGTGAGGATGTGACAGAAATGTACGGACAAACAGGGAGACACACTTTTGGACAGAGTAAGCATACAGCCTGGTCACTGCTGACGCTGCCTTGGTGTCACCATTACTATCTCTGTTTCTCCGTGCCTAGGCATTCAAAGGGCGAATCCTCACTGTCAACACGGCTACTCCCCCTCCCTGCTCAAACTAGGCACAAACAAGCAAGTCCAATTAAGCCCCACTCGGAGAGCTGTCTCGTGGTGGAGTACACTAAGTGCCTAGTTATTAATGATTTTCTCCTGGCCACAGTCCACGAAGATGCCTTAATCTTCCCCTTAATGAGAACTCCTTCAGCAGCCCTGTCCCTGAAGGATTTGCCCTGGGCTGCCATGAGGGGATACTTATTTTTTTGGGAGTGGGGGGCAGGTCGCCGGCAGGGACCAGTGTCCACCTTTGCTCCCCAACTGCCCTACATTGGGTGGAAGAGGGTGCTTTGGCTGACAGTTACAAACATCCTCTTCTCCAAGGCCTAGAAATTCTGTGGTTTTGTTATTTAGTTTTTCCTTTTTTTTTTTTTTAGAATTCCTAAAAATCCCCTCATTTGCCACCAAATGGTATGGGTGATGCTATAATTGATGAAGGAGTATGATCCCTCAGGAAAATCTCCATAAAATATAAACAGACTTTCACAGAACCTGAGGCAACTTTATCACACGCAGGAGCCCCAGAGGGCAGAGCCCGAGCTGGGGTAAGCAGTGCCAGGTGCTGTAATTCAGCTTTCCCCAGTCTTTACCATGCACATGAATCAGCTGGGGACCCTGTAAAGGCCTGAAGCCAGATTCGCTAAATCCAGGGCAGGGCCTGAGATTCAGCATTTCTAACAAGCTCCCATGAGATGTGGGCACTGGCAGTTCCTGCTCCAGGTTGAATCAACAGGACCCTCCTCCTTTGCTTCATCTCAGTGTCTGTGCAAATGTCAGCTCCTTAGAGAGTCCTCTCCAGACCACCTTATCTAAAATGTAATTATTTGCTGAACAAGGGCAGGAACCCTGTCTGTCCTGTTCACTGTATCCCCAGTACCTGTCGAGAGCCTGGCACAAAGCAGGCCTTCAAATATTTGTTCAGAGGCGAGATCCCAGCGTGAGAGCTGAAGAAAATGAAACTCAGGGAGCCTGAGTCTTCTGCCCAAGGTCACACAGCTAGGCAAAACCCGAGCAAGGCCACAGCCCAGCTCCCTCTGGATTTCAAAGCCCCAGCATGCCAGAAAGGGAAGCAAAGTTTGTTTACAACCTGCTTCCTCCCTAGAACTTCGGCATTGAAGGCAGGAACACAAGTCTGTTCTGCTTGATGGAGATGCCTGCTGTGTGGATAATGCCGGGGAGGGGGACCATGTGGAAGCCAAAAGAATAGATGAGGTCCAGGAATGGCAGTATTTAGGGTGTCATGCTGCTTTGGAAAAGGCAAATTCACTCTCCATGAAACAGACCAAAGGCAGTCTTTCCGCTTTGTGTCAGGCCTTTCCTCCTATCCAGACGTGACTGTCTCTCCCAGAAGTTCAGAGGTCTCCCAAGTCAGAGCACTGTAAAAGTGCATGCCAGGGATTCCTAATTGCCAAAGAAGAATCTTGTGCCATAACCCAGAAATGATTCTCCCTCTTCTCCAAAAAGTCACCCAAAAGCATGAGGGAAAAGGAAGGGGCAAAAAGCAAGAAGCTGTTTCCTTTCCAGCCATGAATGGAAATGCCATAAAAACCCCATTCATGCAGGCTTTCGGCTGCTAGTGGGGAAACTGCTTGGGCATGAAAACCCATCCCAGCCTCGTGAAAGGCTCTCTTTCCAAAAGAAAGGCTCCATAATGGGCTGAAGATAAAACACTTGTTTTCCCCTCACTGGACCAGCTGGGTTAACAATGCTGAAGGTTCTGCAAGACACAGAGGCCGTGACAATCTGAAGTGACCAGCAGATCCCACAGCCTCCAGTGAGTCTGTTATGCTTCCTCCCAGCCACTAGCTGAGAGGAAGCTCAAAATAACTGACAGAAGTAACTAATATTTATCATGCACCTGGTAAGGGGCAAACAATGTGTTTTCAATATCTGGCTTAATCCCTACAATAAAGCTGTGAGGAAAGTACCATTATGATGCCCATTTAACGGGATAGGAAAACTGAGACCTAGGGAGAATGACTGGCTGGAGGTCAGATTGAAAGCAGGGGACTCTGGCCACACCCCTGCACTGTACCACTGTCCTACAGACCTCTGATCAGAAGTTGACCTAAAGGCTCTGGAGTAGGGGAGGAGCTGGAATCACTCTCCTGTTCATCATTCTGCCTTCCCACCCTCAGTGGAGCAAAAGATGGATCAAACAGGAAGTGATCAGTAGCGCTGTCACACTGGATGTGCCTGACAAAATCAGGCTTCCACCTGTATTCCCACATATCACCCCTTTCACATTTGGGACACACCAGGGGCCAGTCCAGAGCCACCTACCGGGACTACAACATCAGGGGGACTGATGGATGCCTACATCTGCCCATTACATATTTATAAGGTCACCCGGCCTTGCATCCGACACAAAAGTTATTAAATGCTCGGGAGCCATAAGGGCTGCGCCACTGCCCTGAAACAAAGGCAAAGAGGCTGCCAGCCCATCAGAGGCAAGAACAAAAGCATTTAATTTCTGAAGGAGCTGGCTGGGAGCTTCTTTAGAACTGGGTGCCCAGGACACATAACCAACTGGGAAAAAGGAGAGAAGCAAGAACAGAGTGGTGGGGGGGAGGGGGGAGGAAAACAAATCAAAGCAGGCTTTCTCCCTAGTATCCAGAAACAGCCTTCTTCAAAGGGGCATTGGGAGATGGGGGGAGTGAGGGAGGGAAGATACATTAAGCAAAGAGAGAATGAGTTACAACGCTGAAGAACTTTGTCCTGTCCCCAGTTTTGCCTTTTCATGAAGTTGCCAAGAAGAACCTCTCTCTTTTTGTATTAGCAAACAGAGCCTGTCAGCCTGCACCCTAACTTTTCCGAGCCAGAACCTCAGCAGCCAGATGTACTGGGAGGGCACCCAGATTCCTTGTCCCCCAAACATAATCATTCCAATCCAGGCTGGGGCTGCCTGGAAGTCAACATTCACGGCACATTAATAAGAAACATCTGGCCACTGAAGAGGGTTGACACAGCACAGGCGGGCAGTGGTGGGTTTGCGGTTAGGACCCAGAGTTACAGAGGCTGAATTAAAAACACAATTGGAAAACACCAGCTAGTCCCAGGAATCCTACATATGCAGTACTGTGGCACTTGGAAAAACTGTCCTGCCTAAGTTGAATCATTTGGTATGGAGTGACTTAGACTCACAGAGGGTGGTACAAGAAACCCCAAACTCTCACATCAGGGAAACACGGGCCAGAGCCGGGCCCTCCTGCATCCACAGTGTCTGGCCACCACTTCCACCTTCAATATTTGTAGCAGATGCAGTCCCTCTCTTAAAGGAACAGCCTTTGCATTCTTTCCATGTGACCTCAAGTGCATTTAAAAGGCGAAAAACGCACGTGTGTGCATATATACACATGTGTGGATTCATCTGTGTAGCTTCCCCCTGCAGTGGTACTGTCTCCAGGAATCCCACATAAGGGGTCCTACTCCATTTATGCAAGGCAAATCCCGGGCACTGGTCACCACAGGCATTACATGGCTGGCCTCTCTCGATCCGCCCCAGTCCCGTCAACTTCAAAACAAAAAAAACCAAACACAAGCATGTTTCCACCACCCGGGTTCCTCCAGAGTCCCACTTGTGTCCCAGGCAGGACGGCCTGCCTTTCTCACCCCATCTACCCTGATTCTACTTCAAAGCTCCTCTTGGCGTTGGGTTTTAGGGCAGGCGCTGCAGGGCCCCAGGGCTGGTCTCCAGCCTAGGGACGGCTGCGCGGACCCAGTTAGGGCTGCCTCTGGCGTGGGCACCAAGCCTCTAAGAAATGGCCCTGGCTGGGGCTTTGTCTCCCCCAGACACCTTGGTCACGGGTTTCTAAGAAACAAAAGCAAGACCTTTCTGCTCCCTGGAGTCCCCGAGAGGCGACCATTGCGTGCTCTCATTGAACCAGGCTGATACTCCCGAGAAGGGAGCAGAACGGGACACCCCACCACCACCACCGCCAAACCGCCCCAAACTCAGGTTCGCGGCTAGAGCTCCAAGAGGCTGGACGCTGGGGCTTCGGTACGGGGATTCCGACCTGCCTAAAGGGAAGAAGCAAAGGAGGAGGCTTCCCTGGGTGCCCCCAGGCTGTGACATTCAGGGTCACGGTTCCCAGCCCGGCGTTTCCCGAGATTGGGGATCCGGACTTAAAGGCTTCAGCCCCTAAAAGCGCTCGTGCGCGCCCGGGCCGCACCCCCGCTAGTGGGGCCGGCTTACCTGGGGCCACAGGTGCGCGGCCGCTGGGCGAAGGGAGCCTGCACAGGGGCGCTCGCGGCGGGACGGGGCACCGGAGACTGGCCCCGCTCGGGCGGGGGACACTCACCGAGCGGCTTGAGAGTCTTTTCCGGGAGCTCCGGCTGAACATGGCCGGGCGCCTCCTGCACGCAGCGCCGTCCGTTCGTCCGTCTTCACCGCGGCCGCAAGGGCGGGTCGCCTGGGCGGGCACCCTCGGCGGCCGGTCTGTCTCCGCCTCGCTGCCCCCGGCTGGCTCCGCAGCGCACGCCTGGCCCTCCTCCCTCGCCCGTGCCTCTCTCCCTCCCGCCCGCAGGTCCCTCCCTCTCTCCCGGCATACCCCCGCCCTCCCTGGGTTCGCCCCGCGGTCCACGGGCCCTTCCCATCCCTCCCGGCGCGCGCCCAGCTGTGCCTATTTTCTCCCCTTCCCGGCTTCCCGCCGGCCCATCAGAGCCAACTCCCTTCCCTCACCTGGGCCCGCCTTCCCTCAAGGCTCTTCCCTCACCCTTGCCACGGGAGTTAGGGGCAGGGGATACCTCCAGGTCCCTCTCCTGTAGCCGGGCCATGGTGGGCGGGGGTGGGGAGGGGCTGGCAGGGGGGAAGAGGGGGCAGTTTTTAAAATTAAAACATAATTTCCCCACAGTAAAAATCACCCATCTTAGTGCAGAGTTCTGGCAGTTTTGATTAATTCACACAGACTTCCAACCACCAGCATAATCAAGATACAGAACAGTCCCACTCCCAAAATGGACTATTTTAAAAGTTTGTAACTTACATGTAATCTACTTCGTATTTACTAAGTGCTGGTAGAGGAGGAGAAGGATGAAAAATGGTCCTATCTACTTCTACCCTTATTAAGTAATCACAGACAGGGCAAGCTTGAAACCCCAGGGCCCATGTGCTCATTTTCTTGCTAGCTAACCTTCTTCCTGAGTTCTTTTTGCTTGTCTCCTTACTATCCTAAAGGAAATCAGTCCTGAATGTTCATTGGAAGGACTGATGCTGAAGCTGAAACTCCAATACTTTGGCCACCTGATGGAAAGAGCTGACACATTTGAAAAGACCCTGATGCTGGAAGAGACTGAAGGCAGGAGGAGAAGGGGATGACAGAGGATGAGATGGTTGGATGGCATCACCGACACAATGGACATGAGTTTGTGTAAATTCCAGGAGTTGGTGATGGACAGGGAGGCCTGGCATGCTGGGCCATGGGGTTGCAAAGAGTGGGACACGACTGAGCGACTGAACTGAACTGAACCTTACCAATATATTAAAAAAAAAATGATACAAGAGTACTAATCTCACAGCACTGTTGAGAGAAATGAATTAAGACACCTAGCAGTTTTACTTTACTAGCATGTGAGATGAGTGCAATTGTGCGGTAGTTTGAGCATTCTTTGGCATTGCTTTCCTTTGGGATTGGAATGAAAACTGACCTTTTCCAGTCCTGTGGCCACTGCTGAGTTTTCCAAATTTGCTGGCATATTGAGTGCAGCACTTTCACAGCATCATCTTTCAGTTTTTGAAATAGCTCAACTGGAATGCCACCACCTCCACTAGCTTTGTTCGTAGCGATGCTTTCTAAGGCCCACTTGACTTTACATTCCAGAATGTCTGGCTCTAGGTGAGTGATCATACCATCGTGATTATCTTGGTCATGAATATCTTTTTTGTATAGTTCTTCTGTGTATTATTCCCACCTCTTCTTAATATCTTCTGCTTCTGTTAGGTCCATACCATTTCTGTCCTTTATCCAGCCCATCTTTGCATGAAATGTTCCCTTGGTATCTAATTTTCTTGAAGTGATTTCTGATCTTTCCCATTCTGTTGTTTTCCTCTATTTCTTTGCATTGATCACTGAGGAAGGCTTTCTTATCTCTTTCTTTTCACAGCTATTTGTAAGGCCTCCCCAGACAGCCATTTTGCTTTTTTGCATTTCTTTTCCATGGGGATGGTCTTGATCCCTGTCTAAGATCTTTGGAAGGAATGATGCTAAAGCTGAAACTCCAGTACTTTGGCTACCTCATGTGAAGAGTTGATTCACTGGAAAA